>JAHIAM010003945.1:0-41258 GCA_021605205.1 Aegilops longissima | reverse complement strand
CAAAGATCAAATTAAAAGAAATTAAAATGGTAATATGAAACTAGGGAAGTAAGTGGCAAATAAACCACATCCGCTGTCCCATCTAGTTAGTTTTTGCTACCTCCCTATTTCATTTTCCTCAAAAACAAAAACTCTTCCGAACTATCATACCACTAGTGGAGTTTAATCGATTAAACGGGACCCATTGACATCCCTAGTTGAAAGGGAGTGTACAACCGCATATTTAAGTTGCCAAGGCATCTAAGCAGCTTGAAATAATCTGAGAAAGCACTTAACAAAGGTGGCCTCTTATAAACCACGAAGACAGTCTTGTGATGAAGTTGAGAGGAAAAGTTAAGGACTCAAATGAAATAGGCATGCATTTCTTTATTTATAGTACAAAGAGTAATCGCCGACATATTGGCCAACCTGTATAGCGTGAACAACAAACAAGCATTCGAATCAAGCAATACAGCAAAAGGCATAACCGAACTATTTGTAATTCGTAGGATTACACGTTGAGGGCACAAGCCAAGTAAGCAGCCCACTCGCATTACATTTCATGTACTAAAACACATTGGCTTACCATATGTTGTCAGTGAAGCCTTAGCCGCTTGCAATGTTCTTTGAAAATATCACCAAGATCCCGTGGTTGCAAATCTAGTTGTTGTAGTTTATTCTGCACCATCTATTTAGGTAAAATTAATTTTAATCGCATGCAATCGTCTGAATTGATCATCAATGGTTCATCTAAACTAATGAAAGAAGGGTGTGCATACATCCATAATATATCTGCTTCCTCTATTTTTATGATTGTTCGAGGTGCCGCCCCAAAAGAACAAATATTTTGCTTGATGGGGTTGGCAGCTCCATCATTAATAGAAGCATCAAATTAGTCATGCAACTTGGGAAGATCAAGAACACACAAACAAGTAATGAACAGTAGTCTTGGAGCAAGGATGTAATAGCTAGCACCGTAAATGTAGGGTAAAACTAACAAAAGCAGCGGAACCACATGCTAGTTTGCTGATGTACTACATAGAGAATATTAACCAGTTGATGGAACCAACAGTGGCATCGTAAAAACTAAAGCATATTAACTATATGTGCACCGGTATGTAATTTAGCACATGTAACATGTTCATCGCCGTAAGTATGGCCTCATGTGCAAAAGTGCATTAACGCCTCATGAAAAACTGAATGATGCCTTGAAGAAATTCAAAGGTGCGGTGCTTATGCTAGAAAGTGAACGAGGCACCCGACCGCTGGATGATAGTACCATTCTCGGCGATGGGTATCGCTGTCATACTTGATAGCTAAGGATCGCCGATGGTGCTTGTGTTATGTTGAGTTTGGGTTATTGCCGCCGCCTAAGCAGCCCGTGCTACGGTTGCGGCCTGCCGACATACAAGAAAGCTCATCTGTGGTAAGTGAACAGTTGTAACGATAAAGAGAAAAACCGAAGGAGTACAAATCGAAATAACTGGATGAGGCTGCGGCTACGGTAAAGCAGGGCCGGTGGAGTTGAATATGGCGCCCGTGGAGCGGGTCCGGCAAGGACGGAAGGCTTCTTGCAAAAGGCAGCTGTAAAAGGCTTTCGTGAGGCGGATCTGCTGTCGAGGACGCAGGGCTGGTATGAAGGGCCAACGAAGGGGCGGACTAGGGAGTCGCGAAGGGCCTACGCCTGTGGTGGACGAGGGCGCCTGTTACAGATCCGTGCAGGTGGACCATGATGGCGGTCAAGGAGATCTCGAGCTGGATTGCCAGACGTCAAGCTGCTCCGTGAAGTGATGAGTTGGCGCTTGGGGGGTTCCAAGGTGCGGAAGGTAGATCCGCGGGTGTGAGGTCCACCGCCAGAGTGAGGACTAGATTCGCGGCTTGTCAGTGGTTGGGCGGTCGAGGAGGGAAGGGAGGGTGTCGTTGTCAAACCGCGGATCTCGGTAGGGGGTCCTGAATCGCGCCTAGGCGGATGGTAATAGGAGACAAGGACACAATGTTTTTACCCAGGTTCGGGCCTCTCGATGGAGGTAATACCCTACCTCGCTTGATTAATATTGATGATATGGGTAGTACAAGAGTAGATCTACCACGAGATCAAGGAGGCTAAACCCTAGAAGCTAGCCTATGGTATGATTGTTGTTCGTCCCACGGACTAAAACCCTCCGGTTTATATAGACACCGATAGGTTAGGGTTACACAGAGTCGGTTACAATGGTAGGAGATCTACATATCCAGACGCCAAGCTTGCCTTCCACGCCAAGGAAAGTCCCATCCGGACACCCGGACTAAGTCTTGAATCTTGTATCTTCATAGTCTTGGAGTCCGCCGTGACGATAGTCCGCTATCCCGACACCCCTAGTCCGACTCTCAAGAGAGCTCTAACCAGGCTTCAATGACGACGAGTCCGCGCGCTGATTGTCTTCGCATTGCGAAGGCGGGTTCTCCTCCAATACTTCATAGAAGGTTTTGAACACAAGGATAGTGTCCGCTGTGCAAAACAAGTTCCACATAACACCGTAGAGAGAATAAGTTTTGCACAGATTCGCCGACGTATTCCGGGCGTGACATCACACCACCGGTCAAGCCTTTATATGAATCGTTTTTATTGTTCCACCTCGCGGTTTAGCGAGGCGTTTCCTTGGCACGCCTTATCAAAGCATAGATCGCGCCCCTTATTCCGGATTCTCATCAATACGGACGGGTAACCCAACCGCGTCTGCTGGCCTGCCTCTATCAAAGGCGTAGTCCTAATCGACCACGGGTGGGCTCTTGGTATTCAACCTCTTTATAATGAGACCAAGGCCCTTTCTTTACACCTCCATCGAAGTTCGCCAAGGCTCGAAGTTCCAAGACCCAAAGCTTCAGATTCAGTGTGCTTCGACTTTCGACGATGTCCGATCCAACCAAAGACGGCCGATGGATGTCTTCCTCCATCACGTAAGAAGATGTGCTAAAGCTGCGCGACGCCAGTATCTAACCGCGAGATCTCGTGATAGGCTGCCCGCCTGCAGGTAGGTCATTCCCACTCCCGAGCCCGGCGAGAACGTGGTGTTCGTGGTCCCACTTCCTTCGGGTTTAGGCTTCCGACGGATCCCTTTATGTGGGGGCTCATGTTTTATTATGGGCTTGATTTCATGACTTGAACTGAGTCCATCCTCCATATCTCGGCATTCATTGTCGATGTGAGGCCTTTCCTCCATATTACCCCCCACTTTGGATTGTGGCTCAAGACCTTCAAGGTGGAGCCAAAGATGATCGAGGGGCAACAAGCAGAAAAGCGGAGGGGCGGTCATGTTTAAATGTGCTGATGCTCCGTGGGTCCGAGGGCTCTTTTCAAGAGGAGCTTGGTTTGTGGCAACGGAGTGGTTTTATCTCCCTGTGGCACCAAATGGGCGGCGCCCCCGCCTTCCGCCAGTCCACCATGCCGCTGCCATCATGGGTCAACAAGGCTCGACTGGGGCCGCCCAAGGACGCCCTTGCTGCAGGCCGTATTCGAGACCTCCAGAAAGAGGGATCAATCTGGTCGCAGCTGGTGCAGTTTATGGTGATCCGTGCCTTCAGCCCCGAAACGCCGCCGCCTCCGCCTGTAGGAATTAACCGAGGGACCACGAGCCTCCAAAATTTTATGGGCACGACACCCGTGGAGATGTATAAACTGTTCTTCGATCACAAGAGAAGTGTCCGGACTGACCGAGGACGCAGGACTGCTGCAATAGCCCGTGATACTCAAGTAAGTAGTCCCAGAACCGACAAGCTGTTCATTCATTTATTATATATATATGCCCTTTAAAGGAGCCGCTTGAACAGATTGGATAGCCAAGGCAAAGTTAATAAGGTGTCCGCCCTCCCTGAGACCACGCCGATCCCATGCTGACCAAGATGTTGAAGGTCACGCCTTTGAAGAAGGCTAAGGGGGAGCGGGAAGCAACCGCCTACGAAGGAGGCTATCAAGGAAGGAGGGATTAAGAGTCCCACCTTCCGAGGAGAGAAGAGGACCGCTCGAAGATCCGAGGTCAAGGCCTCCAAGAGGGGAAAGGAATCTTCGGCAGAGAGTCCGGCCGGGAAGTAACCCAGCCGCATTATTTCCTCGAGGGATCAGCCTCCAAATGAGCCAGACGAAAAAAGAAGGGTCTCGTAAATAAGGAACATCCTCAGATTTATTCATGAAGATAACCAAATTGTACCTTGTAGTTCGGACTCAGCCCTTCAGCAGAGCTCGCCTCGGGGATCTTCTTCCGGAGATGATGGAGAGCGAACGCCCACCGCCGCGACCATGTGAAGCGGACGACCCGGAGGTGTCTTCACCGAGGGTTCTCCAAGTTCGGCGGGGCCGGAAGGTCTAGCGCCAAGGTGGTGCGGTCGGAGGAGTCAAGGATCTCGCCGGGCGAAGCGAAGATTTTCGAAGATCACCGTGGCTCTAATGGGTACGGTGATTGAAAGAATTGCATCCGTGGAGAGCGGATTATATGAAGCCGCGTAAGCTTATCGACGGGTTTGAGGTACGCAAAATGATGTACCTTCCGACGCTTATGCATATAAAATGCTCCTCAGATAGATAGTAGCCCCGAGATTCGGTATGTTGTCAAAATTGACAACGGTCGAGGATCAAATTTTAGTTATAACATATCGCCGCTTCCTAAACAGGGGGCGGGCGTCCGAGGCCACCGGATCGATGAATATGCCGAACTAAAGCGGCAACTTGACGAGGCGGATGCGACATCGCGCTGGTCAATAAACGGTTTGACGAGTCACAAGGTATGCGATTTCTATGCGACACCGGTAAGAGAGCTTGACGCCCATGTCTTACTATTCGTATGCTTAATGCAGATGGTGCCGCTGCGGAAGAGCTGCGAGCGTAACTCGCCGAGCGAAAAGAGCAAGCCGATTAGTAATGCGCCGCTTAAAGGCGGTCAAGAGCTAGAAGTCGAACGGGCTGCTCACTCCGGTTAAAGAGGAGATGGCCGATATGGCCACAAGGTTGAGGAATACCGCCGATCGCTGCGAGGTTCTTGAAAAAGAACGCTGCGGAACAAGAGGGCCAAAAAGGCCGCCGAATCCAAGAATGCCCAATCGGCTTTGAGAGCTGCCAAGGAGGAGCCGAGTCAGCCGAGGCAATGCGGCTGGAAAACCATTTCTTCATGAGGAAATATACAGATCCAAAGCATGCCTCGCTTGATAAGTTGTGAGTTCGAGGATGCTTATCTCGACTTGGCGGCGAAGCGCTGGGACGCTGTTGAGCACTTCCGGGGCCGTAAGGCATGTAAGGAAGAGCTATATTGGTCGCAATTCCATAGTCCGGAGCGCCCTCCGCCGCTGACCGATCGGGTTGGCCAATGTGCCGAGCTGAATCGGTTGTCCGGATTTGCCATGAAGCATGTATTGACTTCACTTGTGGTCGGGCGGACCAAATTAAGAGCTATTTTGGTTTAATGCAGCAGCCTTGGTGCGGTATCGCCAGACGACGCAATGAAGCGATCGACGGTATTGAGGGAGCGCGATGGCTCGCCCGGTCAAGACATACCGCAGAGATGAAGGCCACCGACATTGCATCCCAAGATTCGGACAGGTTTAGTACCGCCGAGCACTACTTTGAAGAAGTCCTGCCAGCGCCGCTTAATAGAGACACAAAGGCTCAAGGATATTATGTTTAAATGACATGTATGATTTGTGAAAACAATGTTTCAATATAATATAAGAGCTTTTTATACTTGTGCTCAAGTAGTAAACTACTCCCGTATGCGGCCGCTTATGTATATGTATATATAACCTGAAAGATGGCAGTCCTTGGTTTCAGCCCCCACACACATAGTGCGGGGTGTTTGCAAAGAAAGCGCTTTTTCACACTTAATCCAACGTATTGGTCCTGTTAAGGAGGTGATAGCGAGCAAACCAGGCAACCGGACTATAATGCTTTATCACTTTCACTTAGCCATAGGAGTTCGAGAGTGGGGCTACTATATAGCTCGGGGCACCGCACTCTCCGAATTCGGTGCGATGTGCTCGATCGAAAACCGTCCTTCGTTAATGCGAGGAATCCTAAACATTCCAGTGAGTCATCGAGGTGGTCCACCTCGCCATATCATGACAATGGCCGCTTTCATCGAGGTGCTCGCCGCCAAACCGGGCACAATCGCAGAGTTCTCCGGTGCCGCTAGCCGTGGGAAACAGAACGAAGGCAGCAAAACACGAGCCGCAACCCAACATTTGACCAAAGACATGATTCGAGCTGATGCATATAAGGCCTAATCTCGAGACGCCAATACTCCCTAAGGTATTCGGTCTTTATGAAAATGGGCAGAATAATGCCCTAAGCCCCGGTGTCCGTGTGCACGCTGAAAATTCTGGTGCGGCCAATGCCAAAGCACCAGCCTCCTCGTTATATTAAGGAACCGGGGATGTATATCAACAAGAGACAAGAAAAAGGTTTACGCAGGTCTTAATCTAAAAGAATCTTGCAACGGGTCCCTACTGCACGCCCGCTACCGTGGTTCTCCGCAGCCGTGATCTCGACGGGTGTAGCACGTTGTTCATCCGTAAAGGGAGGAACTTAGTTTGAAAGAAAACGATCGTATGTAAAAATGTACTTACATTAAATAAACAGAGTACGGTTCAAGAAGTGAATAAAATTGAGCATTATTGTCTCTTGTTATACATGCATGCAGCCCTCATATGGGGGTATGCCGCTAGTAGGCGCCTACTCTGCCTAGCACGGGTTTGAAATGCCCAATTCAGTGTTCTTTGCCTAGTAGTCGGATAGCTGTGGGGCTGTCAAGGCAGTCTCCGCTCTTCCGCGCTCTGGGTAACACTTAATACTTCCTTTTAACGAGATGATGCCGCTGGACCGGCATTTTAAGTGTTAGAGATGCATAATGCGGTATTGGCGTTAAAGCGGCGTAAAGCTTTGCGTCCCAACAAAGGTGCTTGATGGCTACTTTTAAACGGGCGATATGGAAGAGTAACTTTCGCGACGGAAGTTGTCTGATGAACCTAACACAACTTCTAGCAGTATGGAGCCCGTATAATGGGTATATGGGCTCTGCATTGCTCCTTTAAAGGAGGTGTTGCTACGGCGAATTTTGGTTGGTTTATCCCCATCCTCCGCGGATTGTGTCCTGATATATCGTGTTTATGTCATCGCCGCCATCCATGAGGACTCGTAAATCGGAACTCACGATTATCGGATCCAAAGATCGTGGCAGTCCATCCCTGCTCCGGATATTTTCGAATAGTCCCGATGGTCGAAGGTGATTGGTTTTGATAACCAGCAGCGGCGCGCCTTTTAGTGGGTGCCGCCTGCTTTCCCTTTGATCACGGAAGTGAGTTTACCGTTTTAACCTCTTGTGGGAAAGTTTTTGTTTTCCGGGCTCGCTTGTGGTGCTCGCCGTCATCTTCACTTGGTGTGTCGAGCCCCTTGTGTTCGGGCGGTCACCCGGATCTGTTTGAAGACCCAACAATTTCTGTGGTATGGTTAGTGCCTCCCGGAGTACTGTGGATTTGACATATCTTGTCCAAGATTTTGTTGAAGTTGGATAGCTCATCGCTATTGTACTTAAGGGGCCGCTTTTTGTTGTTCTCGCTGCGAGCTTTTGAATCCGCGCCTGACTACCGTGTTTTTGGACTGTTCCTTTAATCCGGCTGGTCCTTGTTATGCCGTGGTTTCCCATTTCCATCCCTAATTTCGGATGTACTTGGGTCAGCCGGTGTCGCACCTTGCTAGCTAGCTATCCTCTCCCGCGCAAAAGTGGGTCATGAGGCTTGTTAATGCGCCATTGTTCTTGGATTTTCTTGGTCGAGGTGTTTACAGCCATTTGTCTCTTGACATTGTGTTTGAAAGCTGCTAAGGCTTCGCGTCCGGACAAACGACTATTTGGTTCTTTTTAGTAAGGAACCTGTTCTGCACTTCCGGCTGACTCTCCGAGCTGTTGAGTTATGTGACTTAGATCGCCCAGATCCGGAGGGCGGACATAAGTCCTCTAAAATTTGCCCAAATGCATCCTCGAGCTCTTCCCAGCTTCCAATGGTATTTTCGGGAGGCTCTAAGCCAATGCCGAGCTGGCCCTTTGAGTTTAAGGGTAAGTATTTTATGGCGGAGATCATCTCTAGCTATGTGTATGTGGAGGATGTAATCCTCAATCCGCACTCTGTGGTCTGTTGTTCCGTCAGATGCCTCTATGTTTACGGGTTTGAACTCACTGAAATTCATGATCCAAAGACCTCATCGGTGAAACATAGGGGTGTGCGCGCCTCTATATTTGGGTGTGCCGTGATCTTCGGAATTTGGCGATTGCATTGCTTTGACGAGCATGCTTTCTTGGCCCATAGATGGACCTAATCGGGCCATCCTTATGATGTGAATCTTATGCGGATCGCATATTGGCTTGTGTGTGCACCATTCGCCGCTTCTTTTTGCCGTGAGGTCGCCCATCCCACTGGTGGCCTTCTTGCTTTTTAATTGTGGGGCTCTAAGGCCTCCTCGTCAATTCGGGTAGAGTTTCTTTGGCAGTTTTTGTTCGGTGATCTGCCGCCATACTTGTTCATGGGTGCTGAATACTTTGCTCCATCTGATCCTCGAGTGCATCTTCCGCTATTTTGAGCTTCCGTCTTGCTTTTTCAGTGCTACGCAGTGCGATTTTTGCCTTTTCTCGAGGTCATTTTGCTCCAATAGTTTGTCCGCGCCGATCGTCCGGATTGTTGTCTTCGCCAGTGACAGATTGTTTATCCAAGTTGTCTTGTTCGGACGATTGCTCGATAGCTTGTTCGTTGTCCATTGGTTCGCCTCGCCTATGGCTGGGTCTTTGTTGAGGCGGACTTTGTTCGCTTACGCTGCCGCTTTGACCGCCGAGGGATTTATCCTTCAGAAGGCCCCATTGTTCCTCGCTTTCATTTCCTTTAGGTGTATCCACCATGTATACATCATGAGATGAGGTGGTTGTCCAAAGATCCTATAGGTGCTAGCTCGTTGTTGTCTCCTACATCGCCGCCCATACCATCGATGTCTTCGAGTCAAATCGAGCACGCCGTAAGCTGGCAAAGGCTACGGCGGGGTGGTGGGTGGCTGAATTTCTTCGTCGTCCGATCCCAACCTTCCCGACCGTAGTCCCACCAGGCTCTCCTGATAAAGAGAGAGACTTTAGTGAATTCAGGATGTCACCAAAGGGCGAAAAGCCGAAGATGTCCGCGGCGTGAACTCCATGACCGGGCGCCCATCGGATTCGATTGGTGGGGCGGAGGGTTCGGAGTCCGCAGAGGAGTCCAGCACCGAGTCGAGGTCTTCGCAAAGGGCAGGTATGGAGTTCGCCGATCGCCGAGAGATTGTAGCCCCGAGGCGTGTCCAACCACTCGCCCTCGATCGGGGAATCCGCCCGGATTAAGGGTCGGAGCGGATATCGTGCGCCTCCGTGGCAATCGCTCGCTGCAGAGCCAGATCATGCCCATCGAGACAAAGGCGGCACGCTATGGTCGCGCTCGAACTGGCAAGATCAAGTCTTATGGATATCGGCTGATAGTTCAAACTTCCAAATCTGACCTCGATGGCCAGGGGCGAAGCTTGATCTGCTCCAGATGGCTGCTTAATTGGCCCAGAAGGCAAAGCCGCCGAACACGAAGATCTGTTCGAGAGAAGTCTCACCGACCGCTACGTTGTTGATGATCGAAGGAGCCATCGGCCTATCGGCGACGTAAACAGAGGAACTCTCAATGAAAGCACCAATGTCGGTGTCAAACCGCGGATCTCGGTAGGGGGTCCCGAACTATGCGCCTAGGCGATGGTAACAGAGACAAGGGACACAATGTTTTTACCTGTGTTCGGCCTCTCGATGGAGGTAATACCTACCCCGCTTGATTAATATTGATGATATGGGTAGTACAAGAGTAGATCTACCACGAGATCAAGGAGGCTAAACCCTAGAAGCTAGCCTATGGTATGATTGTTGTTCGTCTCATGGACTAAAACCTCCGGTTTATATAGACACCGGATAGGTTAGGGTTACACGTAGTCGGTTACAATGGTAGGAGATCTACATATCCAGATCGCCAAGCTTGCCTTCCACGCCAAGGAAAGTCCCATCCGGACATGGGACTAAGTCTTCAATCATGTATCTTCATAGTCTTGGAGTCCGCCGTGACGATAGTCCGCTTATCCTGACACCCCTAGTCCGGGACTCCCTCGTGAGGGGCTCTAGGGAAGAATGTTGGGGCAAAGAGGGAAAATAATGGAGTTACCAAAGCAGCCCTTTTCCGCTCATGTGGCAGGGTAAACAGGAATATCGCATGGCTAAACTTTCGCGCGGATATTTCGATGTGAGCGGAAGTTTGAAAGCTTTTGGCGCCTAAAATTATAAGTATTCTGCTCTCGTACGGCCGACTATGATATCATGGCTTATAATTTCTTTGTTTTGCACGAAAAAATGTGCAAGTTTTGAAAATCAATGTTCCAACTCAAAACTTAGATTGTCCATTCAATTCAAATATGGATCATTGAGCTACTACAAGTAAATACCATCATACGGTCCAATTCAAATGAAATTCCAAATGTGTTTATCCTAAATATGATGTCAAAAGCAAAATGTGTATGTGTATGAATAAAGTGAATGATTATAAAGTTTGAACATGCCCATATGTGTATATCTCTAGGTTTGATATATGAATTTGAAATCACAAAATTCGCTTAAAAAATGTACCTCGCTTAAATGAATTACAAAAGCTAATGATGGAGTCAATTCCAAAATTCCAATCTTAGGTTTGTAATTTTGTACATCAAGGTATATCACGATGTTCAAAAGTATCGTTATCTCATAGTACAAACTGTGAAACAAATTGATCAACCATGAGTGCACAATATCTCAATTACGCTTAAAGTCCCACAAATATAGACACCTCACTCTTTATCCATGTCACCCCCCACCACACACACACACACACACACATAGAGAAGTCGTTTTCCCTGCACACCAACACACGAGCACATTAACACCCCTCTCTTGTAAAGTCCGGACCCCAACATAGGTCTCTATCACTTTGTCTCCTGCATGCACACATCTCTTCCTCACTCTAGGTCTCCCGCTATCTCTCTTACCCAAGCACACGACTATGTAGAGTGTATATTTCCCATACACACAAAACGTCGCCCCAAACGCCTATCTCCCTAGTTATGTGGTTCTCAAGACTCACCTCACACACCACCCCCACTACAAACAAGCACACTTTGTCTCCTTGTGCACCACTCTCCTTTTCTATCTCTCCCACATGCGGACCCGCCCAGCTCCTTCCCTCAGATACATATATGTCGTGACTCTTGCATAGCTCCCTAATGTATAATCATTCTCGATTTCGACATTGTTCTCACACACCATCTATTCTAGATCTCTCATGAAGTCCCTATCACACACACGATGACTCGCCCCGCAAGCCTCCGCTCATAGGCCAATTTCGACAACATCAACATTGTCTCCCTATCTATACGCCCATTTATGGACACAAACGACCCTCTCTCTCCTCTCTCTCTCTCTCTCTCTCTCTCTCTCTCTCTCTCTCTCTCTCTCTCTCTCTCTCTCTCTCTCTCTCGCCTCACACCCCTCTCCCACACACACACTGATGTCTCTTCCAAATAGTCTGCTTCCCCGCCCGCACCTGCTATCTCGCTACTACACATGTCACACCATTCCCCTTCCCTTATACTAGGTTTACATCATCATGGTCTCTACTCCACATACACTCTCCCCTCTCACACACAAACGCTGCACAAACACACATGTACACGCACAAACACCCATTTATCTCGATCCTCATCTCTCCCCATGTCCGCATGTGTATCTCACACACTCACTCTAATTATGTATATGTTTCTCCATGTTACACAACACAAAGCCCCATGTACATGTCTCTCTATCCTCCACACACATAGACACAAAGAATCTGTTATCATTGCCTCGGCCTCTAACATATCGCACACACTCACTGCTCTCTCTCTCTCTCTCTCTCGCAAACACGCCAACAATGAATAACTTACTGCTCACTCATCAACAATGTGGCAGACGGCTAACACGAGACGTGAAAAGAATAAATCTACACGTGCTTAGACCACCTAGTATGACTACTAGGACTAGAGCAAGCCAAAAGCGCCATTACCCCCTCCTTGTCGGTGACGGGAAAATCTTTGTTTTACACAATGAGAAGTCATTGTGCTAAGTCCCCACATGCCGAGGTGTTGAATAGAATGTAGACGCTAGTTTATGGAAGCAAGTATCGATAATACGCTTGTATCTCCATACTTATATTTCTTCTTTATAAAAACCGAGTTGATGATGATGGTACGTAGCCATCTTGCAATATAGACCGTCTGTCTATATCTCGACGGATGGAAATTAAACTAAAAGATACCCGCACTCTCTCGACATTTGCAGACAAGGCCTTCCTCGCTCATCCTTATCTCCAACAAACCTCATTGTTGAGCAATTAAGAAAGGAAGCCTCGAACAACCTGCCTAGTGGCCACGCCACCGGCCATCAATCCCCATGCCTCCGCCAGCCACCACCAACCACCACCACACCCAACTCCTCTTCACCTTATCTCATATTTCTAGATATCATTAATTTTACACATGGGATTTCTCCCAAGGGTCAATCACAACAAGTGTTTTATAAAAATGCATCTTGATGTTCCACAATGCACGATCTTGCTAGTACTCCTACACAAGACTAAGTTGGTGATGCCGGTGTTCCGCCATCCGTCGTTATCGACCATTAGATCTACATCTAACGATTGTGAGGTAAGTTGTTGCCTTTTCTCACCAACATCTGCAGAAAACCCATAATTAGCATCTTAAAACCAACCACATCCCTCCTCGACCTCACCAAACAGCCCAAGGAATATAATTGAAACATAATATACATATGTATATCAAAATTAGGTGTTTTGTACCAAGTTTGTGAATAAGCATTATTCTAATTATGATTCGCTGTAACGGACATGAACATTGCTAGTATTTCCAACCATGTATTTTTTTCTAGTATTCCATAGTTTCGAGTTTTCCATCAAGATATTAGTCACCATGGTTGATATTTACTTTCAATCATGTACACATATGCACTATGTAAGTAGCCTTGCTTATTGGCTTCCAAAGCTTAACTTTCACTCCTACTTACAATATGTAGAGTATTTAACAAAAACTACCACTTTCAACCAGCCCTAGGAAGAATCTATTGTACAAAAAATAGCAAAACATACCCAAAATTTCTTAATCCACGCCAAAAACTACTACCTAGAATTCCTACCGATTAGATTCGCTTAAACCCATTTATGACTGGGTTGGCCCACACGCCCAGGCCGACGAGGCAGCTTAAACCAACACATTTTGTTTGACCGCTGACACGAGGGACCCACATTTGACCTTCTATCCTGTTATTCCCTCAAATCATTATTTTTCCTAAACATTACTTCAAACAAGATCGATGCATGTTCGCTCGGTGGCGCCGGTGATGAGCGAGTTGGTCATTCCGACGGACGGGCCGGACGCCGCTACCGCCTCCGACGGGTTGGCAGGCTGGCCCGAGCGTGACTCACGAGCGAAAGCAAGCGCGCTGGCCTTCGCCGAGCCAGATGGTTGGCTCGAGCTGCCGCTGCGAAAGAAGCAAGCTGCCACGCGCTGCGCTAATCTAGCTAGCAAACCTTGCGCATAAGCAGCCGGACGGAGCTATCTTGGCTAGCTAGCGTCATGAGCGCCGAACGGAGTCGACATCCGGCTGCCGCAACATGGGCTCCGCATCACCGCCGGTTTTGACTCGCTTCGCCGCCAAGCGGTAGCTGCGGCCCCATGGCCGAGGATGACTAGGTGGACGGGCCGGAGGTAGGAGGTCACCGAGGATTTTGGTTGGTAAGAGCATGTACAATGCTTGATAAGGTAGTCTTATCTTAAGTCTGCCACGATGCAAGTGGTAGTAGTTTTGGCATTTTAGTGGTTTCTTGCATTATTAGGGGTTTCTTGTAAGGAACAATGTACGCATTTACTAGCGCACAAAAGGCGATTCTAGGTTGCGTTGTACTCCAACGAGTACTACTAGTGGTCGCGGAGTGTATACCTCGCTTTGTGGGTTCGATCCCGCCGAACGCACGCGGCCTTTTTAAAAAAATAGTACTAGTACTACACTTCGCCATGAGCCAATATTTTACACGGTAGTTTGAGTTTTGAAGTCAAACGGATGTGCGGCCCCACAACTGGTGCATCGGACAGCCTAGCCACGTGAACGGGTTTTCCTTCCCAAGATCCCGTGGCTCAAGGTGCGCTTCTAGCCGCACTCGCTTGCAGCTTCCTCATCAGCTAGTAGTAGCATATTTAAACTACCGCCTCCCAATTAAGCCCGAGGAGCCGGAAAGTCAAGGGCATTGGGAACTGCAATATGGCTCAGATTTATGTAAAGTGATGTACTACTAGTATCAGAGCTTGTGCTGCACGCATGGACTTCACTCCATTATCGGCTCTACTATAAAATAAATTCCTCTTGACATGTTTTTTTGAAATGGAGGAAAAGCTTTGCTTCATCTCATTCATAAAGAAGGAACTACTAACAAAGTTCGACGAGATCCATTACACCTCCACAAATGGAAGCAAAAGCCTAGTCTCGTCAGATCAAATAACTCAAATGTTCTCGCCTCAGAGACTGCAAGAATCGTCACCGATAAATAGGCTGCTAGTGTGTACGTGAGAGGAGCGGTTGAGTAGGCCAGCTACTCCCACGTGAGAGGAGCGGCTGAATATAGCACCGAGAGTACCCACTAGGCCATTACGCAGTGTACTTCCCGCATTGATAGTACAACATGGTTCTAGAGAACAGTAGTACCTCCACTTCCAACTGTAGATCCTTGGCCCCGAGATTCAAGATTTCAAAACTGGTGCACTATACTAGACTAGACTAGACTAGACTAGACTAGACTAGAGGTACAAGACATCACACTAATACTGAGTTGAGAAAAGTAGTACTGCATCGCACAAGACGAGTACGCATCTCCGTCACATAATGTAAGAGCATGGTTAATAGTACAACTAGCTGTTATTATAAGCTGCTGCCATGTCATCTACAAATTCATCTTATAGCCAACATGTATAATAGTAGATCAAAAAGTATACTACTTTTTATTATTTGGCCCACCTTTATTCTCACATAGTGCCTAGGAGCATCGCATAGAGCTGGCTCTTCATGAAGAGCCGGCTTACCTTCTCTCCTCTTCTCTTTCCTCCAACTAAGCAGAAATATACTAGTTTATTCCTTATAGCCAGCTGACTAAGCTCTATTGTACTTGTTTAAGACGTTTTTGACACTAGTTACGGTACAAAAATGGCAAAAACATACCCAAAATTTCTTAATCCACGCCAAAAACTACTACCTAGTGCCAAAATTTCTTACTAGTGCTATTATTTACAGATAATGCAATCCCATTTCGCTCCATAATGCTAGTACTAGTAGTAAATAATATCCTCACCCTTCACCGAGGAACGACCTACGCTTGAAGGGACGAGGCCCCGCGTTACTACGCCTTATCTCCTCCTCGCCGCCCAGCTTGTCGCTGCTCCCATGGATTCGCCAGCGGTTATCCTCCTCGTCGGGCTGGGAGACCTTGACGACGATCCTCCGGGAGAAATCGCACGCCCGACGCCCTCACCGCCAAGAAGACTCGTGCTTCCTGCACCAACTTTTTCAAGACGCCGCTAAAACAGGTTTGGGAAAAGGCCATGCTTGTTGGTCTTCCATGCGCCCTCGAGGAGAAGGTTCTTCTATGGGACAATCCTTCAAACAGTCCACCGCCCCCGGCCATGGTTGCACGTTGACTCGATAGAGTTGCCGGCGTTGAGAGGTAGTCGATTTTGTCCGATGAGCAGGTCAAGAATGGAGTTTGATCATGTAGTACTTAGTTATTCCATTTCCATCCCGTAATTTCTCCGCTGCCCACCTTATTATATATAGGTCTCGGGTCGGTGCCAACGAAGATTGGCTTGCATACCTCCAAACGGATACCACCATCATTTTGCACAACATCCACAAGAAGGCGGCTGCCCGTAGACCCTTCTCCACCATTGGGATCGGCCTTCCGGACCGGCCGGGCTTGAATACGTATGATGATGCCTACATGAGATTGAAGAAGATAGCAATTATGGACCCGGCCGACAAAGCGACGCGCTACGACGATTACTATCTCATCGCGTGTTCGACATAAGGATTGCCATCAATGCAAGACGCAGAACGGCAGAGGTCGGGCGATGTTGGCGGCCGCAGATTTGTAACCCTACACGCTCAAGACGCCAGGCGCCATCTAGGCCGATCTTCGGTGACAAGCCAGGGACTTGTTTCATCTGTTGCCATCCTACGGACGGGAGATTACAAACGGAATGCACAAACCATCATTTGCATCCCTAACGGTACTCCATTATTTTGCAGGACCACATCCTCGATCAAAATAAGATCGCCGATCCTCGATGTGCATTTGCATCCGCTATTCGGTCTAACCTAGAACCTTGTAGCTAACTTTGGCATATTGGGATCAACTATCTTAGCAAATGTTACCCATGGTACCACCGATGTGCAACATGGTCACACAATCTACCACGATCGGACCTTCACCATCTACCCAGTATTCCATTTTTAACCCTCTCGCTTTATCTTTCATTGTTGTACTAGTAGTATACTTAGTACTACTAGTAGGAGTACTTTTTACCTTGAGGACGCAGATAGCTAGCTGGGCCCTTGAAGACTTGAACCCACTAGCTGCCACCATTTTTGTTTTTCCATGTCTTACTATCTCATCAATGTAGCCAAGAGTGGCTATATATAATAAGCCGTTATTTTACTTCCTCTATACCGAGTAGTACTATTTGCTGCACAAGACATCGACCGCCATATTTGAGCACAACATTATTATGCATGGACCTTGACTATGTACGCCACCATGTGTCCAGATCTGGATGCATGCGTACCAGATGAACGGCGCCGAAGTTCGACCCCGTGATGCTACGTGGTGCCGAGGAACACTCTTGGAGAGTACTCGCTTATCGGGACAACTACCCCATTGTGAAGCGGATGCCACCTTCCGTGCACGACACGGAAGGCATGCCGCTCATGAAGCATGGTTGTGTCTTCATTGCGCACCACCGATGAACGATATGCCGGGACACACTATCCTCGATTTATGCCGCTCAGCTTGGATGAGTCTCCATCGTGTGGAACCGGACTAGAAAGTTGGATAATGATTCCCTGCTGCTCACCGCTATGGATTGTGCCATCCATGAAGAACACCTGGACCGGAACCTGGATGAGGACATGCATGTAGCCCATCTATAACGGTAAGTGGAGTACGGTAATTGTGAACGGTAGCACTGTGAATATATGTAGACTAGTCGTACAAATTTATCACATGAATTGAGATGAACTTGTGTGGCATACCGGCATTTGTCCTTTAGAATTTATTACTAGTAAATGTGTTATGTGTATGCGCAACTTGTGTGGTTGTTGCACGGCTCCAACACGCTTTTGAGAAAAAAGGTGGCACAGCTTTGGATATCCGTGACGTGGCGACATCATACAAGAGCATCGCTTTCTATAGTTGTAGTACACTCCTACTAGGACGACAACCCTATAAAACCTTGCGCTTGGCTCTTTGCTTCTTCGGAGGTTCAACAGTTTGTACTGTGAACCTTGCACTTGCCTCTTCGCTTCTTCTAAGGTCCAACAATGATGATACTACAAGACAATATGCGCCCGCAACTGACACCGATTGAACTGTTGCACGCCCACCGCGAGGGCGAGGGCGAGGGCGAGGGAGAGGAAGAGGAGAGGGCGCCAGAGTCAAAACCTCTCCTCGTCTCATGAACCACCGCAAGACGTATGCAGGGAGAGGCGAGTAAGCAAGCTTCTCCTCGCTCGGGCGAAGTTGACGGGACACATCAAAGCAGTACTAGTACTAGTAGTAGTCCATATCAAGGCCCTTTCTCGATTAATATGACTTAATTTGAAATGAGAAAATACATCGCGGTCAACGATGTAATAATACGCTTTTACGATCACTATATATAGTTTTGCGCCGCTTATACGATCACTAGCTCATCGAGAGCACCATATTGCACCCTATCGACCGCCACATAGTCGACGTGGCACTTTGTTGATCGTTAAATTGTCACCTGTTTCGGGTCCCACCTATCACCATGGAGCAAAGAAATCAGTTAAACAAAACTTTACGCAGCGCCACACGAGTCCAACCCTTGCGCCCGAACCGCCTCGGCTGTGTATGTGAGTGCATGAACGTGTCCTCCTCGGTCTTCCAACAAAGAGTGTACATCGGCTATAAAACAAAGAGTGTAGTAGTACTTGATGTACATCTACACTTCCAATGCATTTAGCCTTTAATCTAAATCGATATTGATTGACTAATGCACCAACTTGTGCTGTAGGTATAGGCTACATGTCTATCTTTAATTACAGCATGCAACGGCCTTGATTTAATCTTCTTATCTCAATGGTCGATGCACACATAAGTCTGCTACTTTTGGGCGCTAATTATACCCCGGTCAATGTGTAAATCTCTAAATGTACAGCCTTTCACTGACGAGGGAGTAGGTTGAGCACTTGAGCGTGAGCGTGTGTTGCATCGTGTGTGTGCCGCATGGGGTGCATGAGTGTTGCAAGCATCCATGTGGAGTACGTGTGAGTGTTGTATGTTGCATGCATGCATGCATGCATGGGGCTTACTCCTCCCATTGACATGTTCATATTTCAAACTTACTCTGCTCCTCCATATGGTGATACTCCTCTGCTCCCAAATACTCCAAAGACGGAGTAAAAGCTCCTCTATTCCCAAATACGGAGTATTTGTCTTTCTACAGATTTCAACAAGTGACTAGGTATGGAGCAAAATGAGTGAAGTGAGCGAGAGGCATAGGGATATCAGAGAAAGGTAGTCCTCGCGATCCATCATTCCCCATCTCGGTCGAGAGAACTATTCAACTAGTCTTCGCAGTGAAGTGACAATACACGCCGCAGCAGATGGGACACATAATTAATATGCTGAACCAGCGGTTGGTGTTACTAAATCAGCCTTACCCAAGACGCCATCATGTTTGCCAAGAGAGCACGCTCAAGAATACGCCACGCACTGTGTCCTCCATTAACCCACATATGGGCCCTATTGTGGTAGACCCACATGTCATCGGTGTAACTATTTACACTGGAGGACGGTGCCTATATCCCGGTAGTAGTACTAGTAGAATTGAGATATAATGCACTTTCTTCCCCGCCTTCCACTCTTCTTCCTCCTCTCTTCTTCTTCCTCCTCTTCCCCATCGCCGGTCAGACACCATTTACCCCCGCCAC
Organism: Aegilops longissima; assembly: GCA_021605205.1. Lineage (NCBI taxonomy): Eukaryota > Viridiplantae > Streptophyta > Magnoliopsida > Poales > Poaceae > Aegilops > Aegilops longissima. The sequence goes on along the minus strand of JAHIAM010003945.1, from coordinate 21,927 downwards.
TGCCGCCTCGCCGCCACGCCATCTTCCTTGGTAGCTCATGGTACCATATCCCCCATCGACTTCTCGCCACACGAGGAGAAGCTTGCTTGCTCGCCCACCAATCCACTTCCCCTCACGCTCGCAGCACCAAAACCCCAATGGCAGAACCGACCGACACGCAGAGCCGCGATTGGAATTCCTCCCGATGTTCTCTTGGAGCAGATCAGAGTCGATGGACCTACTCAAGACCGCTCGTCTCGCATCATGCTCGTGTCTTTGTACCATCTACTGCTCGCAACCGGCCGGCTCTTTTCAAGACACCCTGCTTGTCGATGCCCGATCCTCGCAGTGGCCCGCACACCAACTTGACGATCCTACGGAGGTTGCCGTGGTGCCCTCGACATGCTACCACTACCCGCCCACATGTCCTTCATGCGCGCCACCATCAAGGGCATGAAGGCCAACTCGATCGCCCTCATCCACCACACCGTAGTCCGTGGCGCCTTGTGGATATCTACACCCAGCGAGAGATCACCTTCCATCGCTGGATACCGCCGACATCGAGCCTCGCGCCCGCCGGACACTCCCGCTTACTACGCACGAGACGATCAAGCTTTTGGCTCGACCTCTCGCTTGCGTAAAGTTGTAATCATGGGTTCCCACACCATCGAAGACTACATGGATTACAAGCTCATTGCCTTGTTCAACATGGGATTAGTCTATTCGAATCCGTCGCCATACATGGTTATGGCTCATCATCAATCCTGTTGAGGCAACATTTCCGTCTCGATGCTATAGTGCACGATGGCATCGCTTACGCCGTCGCATACACGCATTGGCTGCATATACTAGTGGAATCAATCGTCGTGGTAATTGTTCTATCTCATCTCATCTTTACCTTATGAATATGACTGCCTGCTCATTTGTTACAAATTTAGAATGCATAGCATGTCTATAACCACATCATTGCTATATGTTCCTCTCATTTCCTAGATTTTTATGACCACACATGTTATTGTTAGAGTTGATATGAGAACAATTGGCATCTAATGATTGTTAGAATACATATTATGAGCATAACATCATGATTGCTATATGTTACTCTCGTTTATTAGATTTTTATAACAACGCATGTTATTGCTTAGAGTTGATATGAGAATAGTAGTAGTAAGTGCTTTGGTAGAATATGAGTAGGTGATGTCATAGCTGTTTTCCTCTCATTGTTACATGATGTTTGAACCATGACATGTTGCTAGAATATGAAAACCATTGGCTTATTTTTTTAACTTGGGGTATGATTATGACCACGGCATTGCAATTCTCTGTCTATGATATGTGTCACTGTTATAATAATCTTAATTCCACACATACTCTGAACATGATTATTTATGTTTGTCCTTTTGGCCTCCAATTTGAATTGTTGCAGCAGACGAAATGCGCTGCCTTCATGGTTCCAGACTGAATCATACCAGCCGATGGGTGCCGGTTTATCGCTTCGCTCACCGACGACGGTCATTTGATGCTCATTCGCACATACCAAATTGACCAAACCATTACATCAAACCACATGCAGTACAATGCGTATGCTCGTGACATTGGTGGCTATGGCTGCTTCGTGTTCGAGAAAGATCCCAGCTCCGCTAGAAAGTGCTATATCGACTAGAGGGGGGTGAATAGGCGATTTTATGAATTCTTCATCGAGGAATTTTCCGTGAGGAAATTCCTAGCTAAGAACTACTTGCAAAGGAATAAGTACTCGTAAGTAAGCATAATGTATCACAGTGCATGGTCATCATGATGAAATGAAGACAATCACAGAGTACGTAAAGCGAAACACATGATAACACAAGGTGAAGACAAACCGATCAAGAAATTGAACTAAGGAAATTGAGAAAGTCTTCACCAAAGTCTTCAAACGCAGATATGAACAAACACTCAACACAAAGAATGAGGAAATGAAAGAGTTGAGGAAATAGAACCAAGAAGGTTGGTGAAGACAATGATTTGGTAGACAGGGCCCAACTGCTGTCTCAGCTTGTACATCCGTTGAGCGGCCGAGTATTTAAACTCGAGGACACACAGTCCCGGACACCCAATGATGAGCACGCAGCTCAGACACCAAGTCCTCACCATATTCTTCTTGAACTAAGGTTACACAGACTCGCCCAATCACTGTGGTAAGTCTTCAGCGACTTCCAAACCTTCACAGACTCGGTCACTCGGCGATCCACAATTCCTCTTGATGCTCTAGACCATGACGCCTAACCGTCTGGAAGAAGCACAGCCTTCAAAGGTAACAAGTGTCGGATCCACGCAGATCAATCTCTTCAAGATGCTCAATCACTTTGGGTTTGTAGGGTTTGGTTTTGGGTTTTCCTCACTGATGATTTTCGCCAAAGTCCCTGGAGGATGGGATGCTCTCAAATGACAAGTGTCAAGTTCTTCTCGAGCAGCCAACCAACTAGTGGTTGTAGGGGCGGCTATTTATAGCCTAGGAGCAGCCCGACATGATAAGACATAAATGCCCTTCAATGATGTGACCGTTAGGTGGATAAGATATTTTGGGACAGCCGCATGCAAGATAACAACGGTCGGAAATTTGATTCTCAAATTCCTCGTGGCTATCATGTTCCTCATCGTAGGCAATTCACTGGCGAATTTTAACTCCTCGCAGAATAAATTCTCAAGAACTGTAAGAGCTTCGCCTCTCACATCAAGAAATTGACTGAACTGTATGAGATTTCCAAAAGCTTCACTTGAAGGGATTGGTAGGTGTAGAATTTTGAGTTGAGCATCACATGGAAAATTTTCCTTAGTATTTCTCAATTCTTTAACAAAGACGGTGTTTCCTATGACTCAAGAAAGAGAAAACAAAACTACGAGAACAAAAGTTTTCACGCTTCATGTTCCTCAAGTGAATACCAAGTCTTCAAGGTCACACCAATTTCTTCACTTTCAAAGTCTTCGTAAAGTCTTCGAATACCAAAGTCTTCAAATAAGAACTTCATTTTTAGGGTCGATTTTCTCTCAGAATATCAAACTCCTCATAGACTTATAGACCTCGTGTACACTCAAAAACACATCAGTCCCTTAACCTATAAGTCTTCAATACACCAAAATCACTAAGGGCACTAGATGCATTTACAATCTCCCCTTTGGTGATTGATGACAATATAGGTTAAGTTTTCAACGGAATAAACATATGAAGTGTAAATACGATATTGAGGAATTTGATTGCAAGATATAGAAGAACTCCCCAAGATGTGCATAGTGAGGAATTTGCTTTTGAAGCAATGCACATTTGAAGAGTTGAATCATGGAGATCTCCCTATATCTTGTAATTCATACACGATTTGACATATAATATGAAGAATTTGAAATACATGATGAAATATGGTGATCGATGTAATTCAAAGATGCGTATTAACATATAACTAAGAATAAGCATGCAGAGGAACACATCAAAAGTATCGAGCACCATCGGGTTTAAGATTACAACTCGATCCAATAAAAGTTTCAAGAGCGAGAGTTGTAACTTAGCGGAAAAAACGCCTATAACGCCTATATAATAGACCCGCTTGAAGACTAACTCAAATTTCTCCCTTTGTCATTGAATGACCAAAAGGATCAAACCGAGGACTAACGCTCAAGAATATCAAGTTGATGGAGGAGCGCCAGTTGTCGGGTCGGTTGTCGTAGTAGGGCCTACCGCAGTGTCGCCCAAGTCTTCATTTTATCAATGTCGCGATGAAGAATAGGAGCTGGCCACCAAGGAAGGAACCTCGACCTTCTTGAATTTCTTCATGGAGGTGCGTACCAGTCAATTTCTTCCGTGTGACCCATTTTCTTCAGATCTTCTGCGTTGTAGACATGAGATAGAACAGCCCAGGTACGGTTGAAGGTTTCATGGAGGTAGTATTGGTTTTTCTTCACTGCATTGTGTGTTGAGGTCATGTTGTGAAGAATTGAACCAAACTGACGCTTGATCCATTTATGATTGCGATCAACCTTCTGATGAAGACTGAGGAGTAACTCATGATCAGTCATCACCCTGGGTGCTGTGGCTTGAAGATTTTGCTTGGCACAGGTGTTGGCGGCAGAGTCATGTGTGGCAGAGTCATCATTGGTGGAGTAGGATGCAGCCTTGCGAAATTGACCATCCAATGGACAAATGCCTTCATCTATCACAGTAGTTGCCTTGCCTTTGACATCAGCTGAGGAAAATGTCCATGTGTGGACTTCAATTGGAGGCAAGTAGCTACAGTGGTTCAGAGTATCGGCCTTGTAATTGAGTGAAGACCTTGTCCTGATGAACCGCATAATCCATGGTGCGTAAGGCTTCAGCTCAAAAGGTGACATAGCAATGTCTGCCAGAGTCCTCATGAAGAAATCATGGAAGTTGACGGGAACGCCATGAATGATATTGAAAAGCGTATTCTTCATGATGCCAACGACTTATTCATCATTTGAGTCGTGGCCTTTGATAGGACTCATTGTCTTACGTCAGAATGTGATAGACAGTCCGAGGCACATATAGTAATTCCTTGACGAGGAATTTGGTCTGTGGGGCCTGCCTCGCTTCAAAGGCTTCATCAAGACTTGCATGTAATGATTTGTAAGTTCAGTTCATGTAGATGAAACAAGCACCATCAAGGGAGGATCGAGGGAGGGCACGGCAATTCAGTTGTCGGTGCCTTGTAGTGAGTATTTTCTCACATACAGTCCAAGACTCCATGAGTTCACATCTTTAGAATCTCCGTGATGTGCAGCGTCAGATAGAATTGAAGAATGAGTTCTTCATTCCAATCACGTATGTCAAGCAGTAAGTTCAGCAAACCAGATCGTGAAGAACACGAGGACTGGCTCAAAGCCTGGCAGAGATTCCATGTCCACGTGAGGAATGTGTGCATGATCGAAGACTTTGTCTTTGTTGAATAGCACAGAGGAATAGAAATTGGCTTGACTAGAAGTCCAGAAATGCCTCTTCCTTATGTGAGCAGAATCATAAGGATTGTAATCAGTGAAGAAAACATGCTCACCAAAGAAGTCTTCAGCATTGAACTTTTGCTTGCGCGAGAATGGATCCTTTGGTTTTGGCAGAGGAGTGTTAGTGAATTGCATCACTACCTAAGGAATCGTAATCTCAGGTTCTTCAGGCTGAGGATTTTCTAGTTCCTCTTCATATGCACTCTGCGTGTTCAAAGGAGTAGCAGCAGCAGGTTCTTCAGCACTAGGGGCTGGAATTTCTTCATGCACGGACAAGGTGGGATGAGTTTCTTCAGAGCCCATTTGAACTGCAAGCAGGTGGGACTGAGGAATTTGTTGTATTGGAGTAAAGAGGAGAATTTGGATGCCGACTCGTCCCAAAAGTCATCGCTCATCACCGCATTGTGCTTCCAATATCCACATCTTCATTTTCAATTTCTTCAATGCCACCTCTTTAGCTGTGAACCGAGGCATTGGCGAGGTAATGATTGGTGTTGAAGGGATCGCATCCACTTCAATTTCTTCATCAATCTTCTCCGATGAAGCAGCAGAATGATTTTCTTCATCGATCCGCTTAGGGATCTCATATTCTTCACCAAAAGGAACAAGGTCCTTTGATGGTATGGAGGAAATCGAACAACATCAATCGGATTTTCAAAAGAGCTTGTCATAGGCTTCATCTTCTTTGAGTCAAGATTCTAAAGCAGCTTGATGCTTTCTTTTTCACGCAGCCCGCCTCGCAGCCTTGGTCTTCTTCACATCTCGATGCGATGGAAGGATAGGAGTTGGTGTAGGCGCAGGAGGAGCCGAGGAATTGCTTGATTTTCTCAGCGCAATCGATGCAGCTGCCTCGACTTCTTCAGCTTCTTCAGCGCACCACTAGTGGATGCCTCGGCAATTTCGGCCACGCTGGAATGGAGTCATAAGCCCCGAACTAGCATTTTCTTCAAAGAGGTTGAAAATCATCGCGATGCCGGCATGTTCTTCAAGAGGGCTGAGCAGAGGCTCCACCGAGGAACTTCTTGTTGCGCTGGAGCTGCAACATTGGTGAACTTCTTAGTCAGTTGACAATCTGACTTTGGCCTTGCCAATCAAGATAATAAGCATCAAGTCATCGCGAGGGCTTTGATTTCAGATCGATCTTGAGGAGATCATCATTGTCATTTTGACAATGTTTTTCCTCAGAACTTTCTTTCCTCGAATCGAGCCTTCTTGATCCGCTTAGCCTTCTCAAATTTCCATTTCTCTTCAGGATGAAATGGGTCAAGATGTGACTTTGGCCAGAGTCAAATGAAAATCAGGCATAGGGTGTATGGATCCTTGTGCCGTAGATCAATGTAATCGAGGATCGCCTTTGATCCAAAAGCAAAGGCACAGGTGTGCCTTTGGCTCTAGCGGCCCTTTCTTGTCTGTCTCTGATGATTTCTACAAGTTCATCATCATCAGCTTCATCGTCAGATGGCACTTGGAAGGCAACCTGTTTCTTCTTCGGACTTGGCCGAGGACCTCGACCAGCCGTTGCCTTTTTCTTCAGCAGAGTGGGGCCCGATGAAGAATTTGGTGCAGCTGAGGAACTTGCTGAGACAACAGAGGAAATGGAGATGCCTGTAGTCCTTTGGCACGTGGCCTGATGCACAGGTGTTGAGGACTTTGCCGGAGCAGCTGAGGACTTTGGAGGAGGAGCTGAGGATTTTGGAGGAGCAGGAGCAAGATGAGGAATGTGCCGTGAGGGCTTTGAAGGTTCTGCCGTGAGGGCATTGTTGTTGAAGCACTTGGCTTATGTGCGGGCTTTTTGCCATAGATTTTCTTGGCTTGACAATGCCTCAGCAGCAGCAGCAGAGCAGAGTCTTCATTGAATTTCCTCACCGCTTTTGGCTTGTCTCGCTAACTTGGCTTGGCACTTGGCCCATTCTTCAGAAAATCCTCACCACGCTTGATGCCGGGGGGTTAGCTTTTGCCGTGCCCATGGAGCTCTTGGGCATGGATGATTTAGTGCTAATTTCTTCATATACTTTGGAGTAACATACCATATCCCTCCATTCTCTTGCCCATCTCCTTTCAATCTCCGTAGCGCACACTTGCGCTGATTTTTGTTCTCCTTCCTAACTTGGCCTCATCAAGTGCAATAGTCAAGATAGATGTCCTCGTATTTCAAAAGCAGCCATGACCTCGCCTCTTTCCTCCTTTCTCGTGGCTTTCATCATTCGCCATATTCTTCGGGCCATGGAATTTGAACAATCGAATTCTCCAAGAAGTATGCAACTTTTCTTTGAGGAACGCCGCAAATGAGTTAAGTTGATGAGAACCTAGTGATTCAAAGAATGACATGAGTACCTATGAACAGAGTATAGTTGCGAGGAATTTGAGAGGTCATATGCTTCTCGTAAGGTTTTTCAAAAAGAACTAGTTTGAGGAATTTGACCAGATGAGTTTTGAGGAATTTCACTAAGTTTATCTTTGTCTTAGGTTCCAGAGTTGTATAGATCGAGGATCCACACAATTGAGGAATCTCAAGAAAAATCATTGCTTAGAGAAACGAATCAAGAGCATATTACATTTGAGGTGTTCATATGTGTGAAGATTTGAAGAATAACACATTTGAAGATTTTCAGAAGGCTTGAGAATCAAAGCAGCAATAAAAGTAACTTTTAATTACCCGGTGAAGAACACGATTTAACCGAGAGGTGTAGATTAGAAGTTCGTCAGTTTAGATCTTCCACGCCTAACTCAAGTGAGGAAGACAGCTACGGCGGCGGCGGAGTGAAGATTTCCGCGGTCGGCGCGAGTACGACGGCGACGAGGTCGAGGCAGTGAAGATCTTCCTCACCGGCGATGATGGAGTAGCGGCGGTGCTAGGGTTTGAGAAGCTTGAGCGAGAGAGAGAGCGGTCGAGCGGAGTAAATGAAGTGAGGAAGGGGAGAGGGGGTATTTATAGTCGCAGTGAAAAACTGTTCGCCCGAAGATTTAGGACTAACGTGTTCTCAATCCCTTCTCATTCGCTGACATGTGTCACCCACGCATCGAAAAGTGGAGATCGTGTTAGATCGTGGTGAATAGATAAGTCTATTGTGGGATACGGAACGGTTTGAGCGGCAAAGCCAAAATTTGGATAAGATAAGTTAAAAGTTCCGTTCGCAATTTCTTCAAATTGACAAGGACACAAAGAAGATTTTGAACGAGTTTCAAATATAATGCACATGAAGAATTTGTGAATAGATTGGGTTGAGTATAGCATAGAGGTGGAAGGGTCCGATCACATTCACTTAGCGTAAAGCACAACTTGAAGAAATAGCCATAAGTGAATGTCAGAGAGACATAAACCACATATATATATATATATATATATATATATATATATATATATATATATATATATATATATATATATATATATATATATATATATATATATATAGCCAATGAAGAAAACAATGGAAATAGTGAAGATTTTGCAAAGTTGAAGAATTTGAACAACTTAGGAATTTCAAAACTGAAGAAAACTCAAATTGAAGATTTTCAACTTTGGTGGTGGCGTGTTCCAATCAGATAAGAATGATGATTTCAGACACCGCTGCATAATTGTCGAGGGTTCTAGAATCAAATTCTTCATTAATTTCTTCACACTTAGAGTGTTATTCTTCATTGATTGAAGAAAACGCTTCTTCATGTGTTGCACATCTAAGTCATCAATTTTGCATAAGTGTCGGATGTGTGTCCTTTTCAAAGAACATTCAAGATTCTAAGATATTTAGCTCACATGCAACTTGCTAAATCTCTTCTCATCCAAGGGCTTTGTGAAGATATCGCTAGTTGTTCTTCACTCTTCACATGATCAATAAAGATGTCACCTTCAACACATGATCGCTAAGAAAATGATGATGAATCTGAATGTGCTTGTCTTCGAGTGCCGAACTGGGTTGTGAGCAATCTTGATGGCACTCTCATTGTCACAGAGAGAGGCACATTCTTCACGTTGATGCCGTAGTCCTTGAGAGTTTGCTTCATCCACAACAATTGAGCACAAGAAGAACCAACAGCAATGTACTCAGCTTCCGCAGAGATAGTGATACGCAGTTCTGCTTTCTTCGAGGACCAATGCACCAAAGATCGTCCGAGGAAATGACAAGTACCAGATGTTGACTTATGTCCACACGATCACCAAAGATAGTCGAGTCGTAATATCCAATGAGATCAAAATAGAGCCCTTGGGGTACCATAATCCTAGTGTTGGTGTGTGAGCTAGATATCAAGAATATGCTTCACAGCCTTATGGTGTGATTCCTTCTGTAGCTTGAAATCGGGCACACATGCAAACACTAAGCATTATATCTGGCCTAGATGCACATAAGTACAATAAAGAACCAATCATGGAGCGGTATACCTTGTGATCAAGTCAATACCATTTTCATCAAGGCATAGATGGCCATTTGTGGGCATAGGAATTTTGACGCCTTTGCAATCTTGCATGCCGAATTTCCTCGTAACATCCTTGAGGTATTTCTCCGAGATATGAATATGCATTGTGTTGTTGATTTAATTTGAAGACCTAAGAAGAATTTCAACTCTCCCATCATAGACATTTGATATTCTTCACTCATCATATAGGCAAATTCATCACACGCCGAGGGGCCTCGCTTGAGGCCATAGAGGGCCTTGTTGAGTCTCAAGACTTTTTCAGATTCTTGGATCTTCAAAACCCGGGGTTGAGCAACATATACTTCTTCCTCAAGCTTACCATTGAGGAATGCACTTTTCACATCCATTTGATATAAAGTGATATCATGATGGTTAGCATAAGCAAGTAATATGCTAATAGCCTCAAGTCTAGCAACAGTGCAAAAGTTTCATCAAATCAATTCCTTCAACCTATGTGTAGCCTTGAGCTACAAGTCGTGCTCTTATTCCTCACCACAAGGCCATTTTCATCTTGCTTGTTGCGTAGATCCACTTTGTGCCAATGATATTATGCTTGCGAGGATCTGGACGCTTAACCAGTTCCTAGACATTGTTGAGCTCGAATCGATGTAATTCTTCTTGCATGGCCTGAATCCACTCAGTTCCGTAAATGCTTCATCTACCTTAGTGGGCTCGTGGATAGAGACAAAAGCATAGTGCCCACAAAAGTTAGATAAATGTGAAGCTTTTGAGCGCAGAGAGGACCCGGTGCTTCAATGTCATCGATGATCTTGTCAACTTGCACTTCTTTTGCAACGCGAGGATGAGCTGGTTGTCGCCAAGGAATTTGATCAGATTTTCTTCAAGACCATTTTCTTCGAATTATCCTCGTGCATTAGCTCGACGCTCTTCGTTTCTAGAATGAATTCTTCAGCAGATTCTTTAGTAGGAATGACATCCTCGCTGTTTTGAACTTGATAGATTCCTCGTGTTGGTTCATCTATCACGTAAGGTAGGTGCTCTTTTGCAGCCATTAGTTTCATCGAACCGCACATCTACAGTTTCAATAACCTTGTGAAGAGCGATGTTCAAGACTCAGAGGTGTGCGAGTCCTTTCCGTAACCAAGCATAAACCTTCATGTGCTTTCGTGCAAATTTAGCATTGTGATGAGGATCTCTAATCCAACATTTAGCAATCAAGACTTTGAAATAACTCACATTGGGTTTCTTGTCGCGAGGAGTTCATAGGCAGTGTTCTTGAAGAATTTGTGAAGATATACTGCTGATGATGTGGCACGCAGTATCAATTGCATCAATCCAAAACGACGACGATGCTTTTGTATTCATCAAGCATAGTGCGAGCCATCTCAACAAGAGTTCTGTTCTTGCGCCCACGACGCCATTTTGCCGAGGAGTATAAGGAGCAGATAACTCATGAGTAATACCAAGTTCATCAAGATAGTCATCAAGACCGAATTTTGAACTCAGTTCCATTGTCACTCCCGATGTGCTTGATCTTCACACCAAAGTTGGTTGAAGCCCTCGAGGAAAATCGCTTGAAGACTTCCCGCACTTCATGTTTGTAAGCAACAATGTGTACCCATGTGTAACGAGAGTAATCATCAACAATAAGAAAGCCATATAGAGATGCATCATTAGTGACTGCTGAGTAATGATTAGGACCAAAGAGGTCCATGTGAAGCAATTCAAATGGACGAGTAGTGGTCATGATAGTCTTTGCTGGATGCTTGGCCTTGGTCATTTTTCCAGCTTCACAGGCTCCACACAAGTGATCCTTGAGGAATTTGACATTCTCAATGCCAATGACATGCTTCTTCTTCGCAAGCGCAGTAAATTCCTCATGCCCATGTGACTAAGTCGCCGATGCCATAGCCAGCCTTCCAAGCTTTTGCAAGTAGGCACACGGCTGGTTGTGGTCCTCAGAGAAATCAACAATATACAAGTCTCCTCTCCTAAAGCCTTCAAGACTTTGGAATTGTCACCTTCCATAATCACAACACAACGATATTTGCCAAAGACAACAACCATATCAAGATCACAAAGCATTGAGATCGACATGAGGTTGTATCCTAAGGACTCAACAAGCATGACTTTGTCCATGTGTATGTCCTTAGAGATCGCAACCTTACCTAGACCCAATACCGACTTTTGCCTTTGTCAAGAAGATGATATGCTTCAGATGTGACGGTGATAAGGGAGCATCCATCAATAGATTCTTGTCACCAAATATGTGATTTGTACATCCACTATCGAGGACCCACTCATTAGCTTTGGGTTGATCATCCCGCAGATGAATTAGTGCAACTTACGATCTCATATACTTCATCAATGAAGAATATGATATCAATTTCATCGATGAATTTCATCAAGCAAGAAACAGATATAGCAAGATGAGGACGTGTGAAATGAAAGTTCATTTCTTCATGATTAGCATGCGCCCTTTCAGTGCAATTTTGTCGTGCCCCAAAGAAATTCTTCAGACGTTAAAGCACGCCCGAGACCTGACCCTCGCAGAAGAGATTAGTTCTTTTCTTCACCACCCACATCTCAAGGGGTGGCAAAGAGTTCATCACTCTATGAGCTCCATATGAGAATGGTGGCATAGAAGCCAATCCATTTCATTTCACATAAGAGGGGTTAGGTAAGCATATGAATAAGGTAGAAATTCTTCGAGGACTTATGAACATAATGGTTTGAAGAATAATGCACATATTCATAGCCCTTAGCTCTACCCTCGTGAAACAGAGTTGTTAGCACGATGATAATCATATGAGGACTTTGATCCTTTGAGGAATTTGATCCACGTGAGGACTTTGGTCCGTATGAGGACTTGGATCCATATGAAGATTTTGGTCCATATGAAGAGTTTGATCTGGGGTTCCTATTCTTCACAGTGGTGTCATGAGGACATTCACCAAGACTTTCAAGGCACTTCTTGGGAACCCAGATTTTCTTCATAGGAGAACCGCTCCTGCAGCTTAGTGCCAACATATCTAGCAAATACTTCACCATTCTGATTTTTGAACAGTTTATAGTTGAGTCAAATGACTCATCGTAAGAATGAGGAGATTCACATGTAAAGCCGATAAGTTAGATGGATCAACTGAGGTCCCTTTGCAGCAACCCATGAGGTTTTGGGGTACCGCTCAGCTTCCAATATGTTCCATCAACATTGAGTTTCTCTCAAAGGCAATACCTCTTTCCTAGGGTTCCTGTTGAGGATCTTCTTTTTAAGCACATCACAAAGAGTCTGATGCCCTTTGAGGATTTTGTACATGCCTGTCATGTACAATTCCTTCAGCCCTGCATCGTCAGTGATACTAGCAATGTCCTCAGATGAGGAATTAGTGAAAGTAGGGGTAGGTGAAGAATTTGTAACAGTTGAAGCATTTGAACATTCAGTGAAGAATTAGCGATTCACGCTCAATGCACTTTAAGCATGGAGGAACAAATTCTTCCCGAGAAGCGCTGATTTGTTGAGCAAGTAATGAATCGCGCTTCCTTCGAAGATCTTCATAACTCACTCTTAGCTTTCAAGATCTTGCTTTGAAGAAATTCATAAGAAAGCTTCTCATGATCGATAAGAGAGTGTTATGATGACCTTGAAGGTTGTCAAACCTAGATCAAGTCTCAAGATTTTCACCGTGGCTTTAGTGCAATCCATTTCTTCACCCAACATATCATCACTTTTGTCTAGCATGTTTTGAACCTTTTCAAAAGCCCTTTGTTGTTTTACAGCAATCTTAGCAAGTTTAGAGTAGCTGGGCTTGAGATCTTCATCGATTCATTCTCACTAGATTCAGAGGAGGTATATTTGAGTACCTTGGCACCCTTTGCCATGAAGCAATAGGTGGAGCGTAGTCATCATTATCTTCATCAGCCTTGTTGGTGAGGTCATTTTCTTCAGAGTTGAAGATGGACTTGTCGACGAATGCAGAGCGAGAGCCGACTCGCCACACCGCACTCGACTCCTATGATGCCTCCTCTCCTCATGTTCCTCGATTCAGCTTCAGAGTCCATTTCTTGCCAATGAATGCCCGAGCCTTCTTGGAGCTGCTCTTCTTGTGAGATGAAGACTTTGAGGATTTTGATGATTTCTTCTTCTTCTTAGCGTCATCGTAACTGTAATCCTTGTATTTCTTCTTCTTTAATTCCTTTTCCCATCGAGGACAATCTTGAATATAGTGACCAGGTTTCTTGCATTTGTGGCATAGTCTTCTTATAGTCACCGGATGAGGAATCATCGCTCCTTGAGGATTTTCCAAAGCGACCACGCCTTGAGAACTTCTGAACTTCTTCACAAGCAGTGCTAGCTCCTGCTCAATTCTTCAGATCACCAAGGCTACTACCGTAGTCTTCACAATTAGATTCATACACAGCCTTGGCCTTCGTGGCACGTGATTTGCCATAGCTCAACCATAGAGATCTCTTTTCAAAGCAAGCTAGAACTCATGAGTATTTAGCCTCGAGGATATCACGGATCAAGTGATTTGTAGTCAAGACGCTTTGTGTCATCAAGCACAAAGATCAAATGAGGAATCAAGCGATCTCAATAATTTCTTCACCACCTCATGGTCGGTGATGTCATGGCACCAAGTGCTTGAAGCTCATTTGAGATGTTAGTGAGGCGATCAAGGTTTGTTGAACATTTTCATTGTCGAGTCTTTTGAAGCGATTGAAGAGATTGCGAAGAACATCAACTCGAGAGTCACGCTGAGTTGAGACTCCTTCATTTACTTTGGAAAACCTATCCTTATAAGCTTAGCAGCTTCCAAAGCACTCACTCTTCCATACCGCCCTTTGCTCGTAAGGCCACATATGATATTCTTCGCTTGAGAATCGAGTTGCTTGAATCTCTTCACATCAAGAGCGCTCAAAGAGGGTGAGACAGGGGAACACCATTTTCCACAACATACCGTAGATCGTTGTCAATTGCCTCAAGATGCATTCGCATCATGTTCTTCCAAAGAGGGGTAGTCCGCTCCATCAAAGGTAGGACACCCAGCCGAGACCTTGATCATACCTGTGGCTTCCATATAACTAAAACTCCAGTGGTTAAACTAAATCACACGTAACAAGGAGTACCTTGCTCGATACCAATTGAAAGTGTGTTATTTCGACTAGACGGGGGGTGAATAGGCGATTTTTATGAATTCTTCACTAAGGAATTTGCCGGTGAGGAAATTCCTAAGCAAAGAACTACTTGCAGCGGAATAAGTACTCAGAAGTAAGCATAACAGAATACAAGCATGGTCATCATGATGAAATGAAGACAATCACAGAGTACGTAAAGCGAAACACATGATAACACAAGATGAAGACAAACCGATCAAGAAATTGAACTGAGGAAATTGAGAAAGTCTTCACCAAAGTCTTCAAACGCAGATATGAACAAACACTCAACACAAGAATGAGGAAATGAAAGAGTTGAGGAAATAGAACCAGTAAGGTTGGTGAAGACAATGATTTGTAGACCAGTTCCAACTGCTGTCTCTGCTTGTACGCCTGTTGAGCGGCTGAGTATTTAAACTCGAGGACACATAGTCCCGGACACCCAAATACGCCGAGCACGCAGCTCAGGCACCAAGTCTTCACCAGATTCTCCTTGAACTAAGGTCACACAGCACTCGCCCAATCACTCGTGGTAAGTCTTCAGCGACTTCCAAACCTTCACAGACTCGGCCACCCGCGATCCACAATTCCTCTTGATGTTTCTAGACCATGACGCCTAACCGTCTGGAAGAAGCACAGCCTTCAAAGGTAATAAGCGCCGATCCACGCAGGATCAATCTCTTCAGTGATGCTCAATCAATTTGGGTTTGTAGGGTTTGGTTTTGGGTTTTCCTCACTCGATGATTTTCGCCAAAGTCCCTGAGAGGATGGGATGCTCTCAAATGACAAGTGTCAAGTTCTTCTCTCGAGCAGCCAACCAGCTAGTGGTTGTAGGGGCGGCTATTTATAGCCTAGGAGCAGCCCACATGATAAGACATAAATGCCCTTTAATGATATGACCGTTAGGTGGATAAGATATTTTGGGACAGCTAGCGCCAGAACACAAGAACGGTCGGAAATTTGATTCTCAAATTCCTAAGGGCTATCATGTTCCTCATCGTAGGCAATCCAGACCGGGCGAATTCCTAACTCCTTAGCTGTAATAAATTCTCAACACTGTAAGAGCTTTGTCTCTCACATCAAGAAATTGACTGAATCTGTATGAGATTTCCAAAAGCTTCACTCAAGGGATTGGTAGGTGTAGGATTTTGAGTTGAGCATCACATGGAAATTTTTCCTTAGTATTTCTCGACCCCTTTAACAAAGACGGTGTTTCCTATGACTCAAGAAAGAGAAAAACTAAACTACGAAAACAAAAGTCTTCACGCTTCATGTTCCTCAAGTGAATACCAAGCCTTCAAGGTCACACCAATTTGTTCACTTTCAAAGTCTTCAAAAGTCTTCGTATACCAAGTCTTCAATAAGAACTTCATTTTTAGGGTCGATTTTCTCTCAGAATATCAAACTCCTCATAGACTTATAGACCTGTAGACTCAAAAACACATTAGTCCCTTAACCTATAAGTCTTCAATACACCAAATTCACTAAGGGCACTAGATGCACTTACACATTGGGCGTGCATATTCAACTCGAGGCGGATTTACAAATTTCTGCAACCACTCCTTGTTCCTCGGCTCAATTATCCGATCATCCAACCAATCATCGATCATATCACCGGGCGATGATTAATGTGCTATGCAACTTCCATTCGCGAGGGGGGGGCTGTGTTTACACATCATACCATGGGTTTCATGAATCACCATATCCAGAGATTCGCCGACACGCCTTGTTGCCGTGTAATCTTCAAGGTGTGAAAGGCATCAAGCTTCCATGCGATGGATGGCTTTTTTGCAAACCCGACATGTGGCGATGTGTTTCATGCCAATAAAGAAATATGCACAACTTGATTTGTGCTGATATCTAGATCGAGCCATGTATTCTCGCCGTTGTAGCACGCACCTCTTTTGTTGGATATTATGTATCGTTGTTAGTTTGAAGCACCTCCGGTTGAAGGATAGATACCTTCCTAGGATCAAGTGCATCCTAACTCACCCAAGCAGGGGATGTACCGATAATGATGAAGGAGATGATATGCGGGCTTCATATATATACATATATATCGCTTAGGCTTCAAGTTCGCATTTGTTAGTTAAACCTATGTATAAATTCAGACACTAAATACAACTAGTAAGTAGTACAAGAGCAGTATTAGTATACGCCGGTCAAAATATTCATCATGTCCACACATTGAATTGATGTGACAACACCGCCTGTGGAGGTGACACAAGAATCCCGGCGCGGTTCGGGTATTCCGACTTCAGATTTGGAGTACCACTTATCTGTCAAGATCTTTTTTTCAAAACGGAGGCAAAAGATTTGGCCTCATCCATTAAATAAGAGGAGAATAGAGTTTAGAGTTTTTACAAGCGCCTTTGAAAACGGCATGGCAATTACTCTCGCATAACCGTCAAGAAGCGTGAGTTTTTACTCCGCTTAAATCTTTCATCATTCACTTAAAACAGTCGATTGGTCATACATTGAGTACCATATAACCGGAATTACCGATGCAAGTCGAAGAAGGATTGGCCGGTGCTGCGGGTCAAGGCCAAGTTCGATCCCACGGATCAGAGCTGATCGAGCACCTTGAGGCCAAAGTGAGTGTTGACAAACGCTGAGATTTCAGTCTCTCATCGATTTGTTCATACCAACCATCGACAACGAGCACGACATATGCTACACCCAACCCGAGAAACTTCCGTAAGACATCGATCGCCGCTTCACTTGCACAAACATATTCCTTTGTTTATAGCTCTATTTTTCTTTTAGACGCACTGTGAAACAATTACAATTTGACATGCTTAATAAAAGTGAAACAAGTGATCGCAACATGCCAAAGATGTTATGAAAATGCCAACTAGGTACACTAAAACCTGTATTCCACAATACTTCGTATCACATCGAGTGGCCTAAGGAAGCATTTCTTCCAAATGCAATTCCGGGCGCTCAAAAGGCACATGGACGCCGCAAGATACATTCGAGTGTGGCACGACGCGATGTGGCACAAGACCGACAATACCTTGCCCGTGATGGTCAACGGCCGCGACGGTAGCAAAGGTTCCGTGCCGCACACCAACAAGAACTTCACCAGCATAGGACCAATCGGGTGATGTACCAAGACTACATCGGGACCCGGAGCAAGAGAAGGAGCGGAGCTGGTCCTCTCGCAAGATTTTCTACCGGACGTAACACTAGGGCTAGGTGTAGTTTGGTATTGGTAGTTGTACTACCTTGTCGTCCGCAAGTTGGTATTGTTGTTAACGATCTTTGGCATGAACTTGCATTTGCTTCCAACCATCATGCCGAGGGTCGACGTGAATATAAAGATGAACCATTTGTTTCAAAACAAATTCTCGTGCACCTGATTTTTATTTGATGGGTAGTATAAGCACCGCCGTCAATTCCCGCTTCGCAGTTTTTTGAAACAACCGCATGCACTTATTATCACGATAAAAAACAATATCCGTGTTAAGCGCCCCAGCTTATCACCTGCTTGCAGAATTCTCTCGCTTATTGAGCACGATATTGTTTTTTCAGTGTCGAGTAAGTTTCAACCGGGTGTAGACTCCACCAGGTTGGTTTTGTTTTTAACAGCCCAGCCCATGACGCATAACGGGGCACAAAGATCCAAGAGGGTATTCATCGGCCTCGCCCGCCAAATATAGTTATATTTTGTCTTACAACATCCGCAGCAGTTTTGTTAATGAACCAAACACACAACCCAGCTTCTATTTTCCTCTTGAAACGCATGTCCTACATCCGCTTTCTAATCTCTACCTATAGTTTTACTAGTTCATATACACGTATCATTATATTGAAAACACGAAAATTCCCTTTTCATATTTACATCCTTATTTTTGTTGTTTTTTCCCACCCAAGGTTGATTTTTTACCACTGGTTTTCCTTAAACCAACTCAATTGTCCCATCGCCTTATTTGCTTACTGTAAACAAAACGATTTTTTTGGCAAATCAATAAGTTCTAAAATGTTTATCATTTCGGGATTACACTAGTTTGGACTCCACCAAATATGCAAAATAAGGCTGAACTTTTTGACCTGTGGTCCCGGCAGAAATGGGCTGTAATAAATTACTTAAGAATTAGCAAATGGGCTGCAAATTATAAAAATAGCAAATGGGCTGCAAATTGTAAAAACAGCAATGGGCTTTATGTTGTCTGCCACAGATTTGAAGGCTGACTTAGGCCTACTAAGTTCATAAGGCACAAGGTTTCTTAAAAGAAACTTAGTCAACAATCGACTTACTCAATACGAATCGCTAGATGTCAATCTAACGGCAATCGTGTTTCTTCAGCCTCCGATCTTCCCGCCTCACCGCCTAAACCAGCGCCGGAACCGGGTCGCCCCGCCTTCCCTGCGTTGCGGCAAAAGTTGCCGGGCAGGCCTCATGGCACGATCATACTCAGATCCCTGGCCCGCTCATCCTCTACACACCCACACCTCCGTTATTTTCCGCGACAAGCCGAACCACCAACCTCAGATTTCCATCAAGGGGCAGCCATCGCCGCTCTTCGCTGCTCCCCCGTCGCTCCTTTCAGACGCTTTCGCCGCCCACCGCCTCTGGTGCTCTCGGCGCCGGGCGTGGTCAACGGCGTCCATCCAACGGCAGAGTGCTTCTTCAACCTCTGCTCTTCTGCTCCACCGCCAAACTAGCCGTCGCCGTTGCTGCTCCTCGCTCCCATGGCCGGCCAGGATGCCACGAAGGCCTCACCGCCTGCAGACCACTTCCCACCGCTGGCCAGGCCATCCTCTACTCACCCACACCCCGTTATTCTGCGCGATCGCAAAATCAACCAAGGAACCTCAGATTCTCTCCGCTGGCTACCATCACAGGTTTTCCCGGCCCGCCGTTCCCCTTCCTAGGCCTCGCTGTCTTCCGCACCACCGCCTGCGTGCTCGGCGCTGCATGGTCAATATGGTCAATGACCGATTTCCATCGAAGAGTATCAGACGCGGAGAGCCCGACACCGGGTCCAGTGGCCGCAAGGAAGTGCCTCCTTATTACACGCAAAATAATTATTCCTCCACTGGATGTAAGGGACCCACAGGACGGGCCACCTTATTTCGCTGAAAAACATTTCAACTGCTGGGACCCACCGGACGGGCCAGCGATTGTGAAAAAACATTCCCCAAGACCGCTATCTCGACCCACCGGAAGTGCCTTCCTTATTACGCACAAAAATGAATACTTCTCGCTAGCTGGGACCCACCATGGTGGAGGCTGACTTAGGGCCTACTAAGTTGACCGACGGGCCTTGTCAACTTTAGTCAATATGAACGATTCTAGCTCCAAGGACTGCACGATGGCCATCCAACGGTCAGAGTGCTTCTTCAACCTCTCGTGTTCTTGCTCCAAATTACCAAAGCAAATACCGGTCGTGGTCGATGCTCCTCCTTTCCCGGGCCGGGTCAGGTTGTCGCGAGGCCTCACCACCCCCTATTATTCCCACCATTGCCAGTTCTCGCGGGCCATGCAAAGCCTCACACCGCAGCCGAACCAAAGGAACCTCAGATTCTTCTTCAAGGCTGGCTTCTCGCTGCCTTTCCCGCTCCCCGTCGTCCCTTCTAGGCTCGCCGCCCACCGCCGTGGTGCTCTCGCGCCGGCGTGGTCAATGTGGTTAATCGAATCGACTCCTCTCGAAGAGTACTATACGCGGAGAGGCTGACACCGGTCCACGGCAGCCGCAAGGAAGTGCCTCCTTATTACGCGGAAAATAATTATTCTCCACCGATGCTAGGGACCCACCAGACGGGTCACCAGATTTCGCAAAAAACGCTTCCTCGATTGCTGGGACCCACAGACGGCCACCATATTTCGAAAAAACGCCCCTCAATTGCCACTCGACCCACCGAAGTGCCTCCTTATTACGCACAAAAATGAATACCCTCTAGCCGGACCAACCTGGTGGAGGCTGACTCAGGGCGCCCTGTTGACTGGACGGAGGCCTTTGTCAACTTTATTCAATATATGAACGATTCTAGCTCGAGTGACCGACGATGTCCATCCAACGGCCGTGAGTGCTTCTTCAACCTCTCGGTCTTTTGCTCCAAATTACCAAAGCAGCGCCTGGTCATGCCGCCGCGCCCCGCCGCCTGCGGGTCTTATGATGCCGCGGAGCCCTCACGGCCCCCACTACTCCCATCGCTGGCAGTGCCATCCCTCTACGCACTCCACACCCCCTTTATTCTCGCGAAGCGACAAGAACTCACATCGCAGCCAATGAGTGAACCTCATACCCTCTTCACGCTGCGGCATCCACGGCCGCCTTCCCCTGCTCCTCATCGCCCCTTCCTAGGCTCTCGCCGCCCACCGCCCGGTGTTTCTGCCGACGTGGTCAACGTGGTCAAGGAATGGCTTCCATCGGACGTGGACTGTACGTGGAGAGGCCGATCAATGGGTCCACGATCGCAAAGAAGGAAGTGCCTCCTTATTACGCCGCAAAATAATTATTCTCCACCGACAACCGGGACCCACCGGATGGGCCACCAGATTTAGCAAAAAAAACGCTTCGACTCATCGGGACCCACCATTACATCTTCGCATGCAAGGAAGTGCATCCGAAAAACGATTCGCCTTCGGACCACCGGGACCCACCAGCCTACATCGCCGACGCAAGGAAGTGCTTGATACCGGACCCACCTGGTCGGGCGCACGAAGCGTTGTCATTCCGGTCGCGAACGCAGTACATACATATACCGTGGATGTAGAGGCGCCGACGCGTCGTAGTAGAGGCGCCGCACGTAGTATGTACACGCACGCATAACGGCGTAGGGTGCAAGAAAGAAAATACGCCACGTATGTACATACGGGCAGGGTCTCTAACGCCTATCGCAAGATACGCATATGGCTGGGTCGAACGAGAAACAGCGCCGCCGTAGTTCATGGGGAGCCAACCGCTGGGTCGGAACGGAATGCGTGGTCGTGTTCATCGGGAGGGCTTGATGGAAATGACGATGGAAACGAGGTTCAAGCATCGCGCATAACGGAGGAAACGACCTTGTGTTCGACCGCCACGCTCAAACGGGTCCCGCGGATCGGAGGGGCTCGCATACCGCAGAACGGAGGAAACGGACCTCCACGGTAGAAACGGGGTCCCGTTGATCGAGGGTGTGGCGAATGCAAAACAGAGGAAACGGACCTGCTACGCCTAAACGGGGTCCCGTTGATCGGGAGGTGTGGGCGCATCGCAAAACGGACAAACGGACTTGTGTTGAGTGCACGTCAAACGGGAGGTGGCGATCGCAAAATGGGACTCCACGGATACTTTCATATCCACCGCCGACCTCCTCCACCTCCACGGCTCCCCGCTCATCCAGCCTCCACCACGCCGCTTACTCCATCGGCCATCGCTCAACCACCCCTCCACACGGCACCCTCCACCATCTATTGTTCATCCAGCCCTCCACACCACGGGTCCT
>JAHIAM010003944.1:0-32367 GCA_021605205.1 Aegilops longissima | reverse complement strand
GCAAGTTCTCTCAACAATAATAACATAATTGGATCATATAACTATCCCTCAACATGCAACAAAGAGTCACTCCAAAGTCACTAATAGCGGAGAACAAACGAAGAGATTATGGTAGGTACGAAACCACCTCAAAGTTATTCTTTCCAATCAATCTTGGGCTATTCCTATAAGTGTCACAAACAGCCCTAGAGTTCGTACTAGAATAACACCTTAAGACACAAATCAACCAAAACCCTAATGTCACCTAGGTACCCAATGTCACCTCAAGTATCCGTGGGTATGATTATACGATATGCATCACACAATCTCAGATTCATCTATTCAACCAACACATAGAACCTCAAAGAGTGCCCCAAAGTTTCTACCGAGAATCAAGACGAAAACGCAGCCAACCCCTATGCATAAGTTCATGGCGGAACCCGCAAGTTGATAACCAAAACATACATCAAGTGAATCACGTGATATCCCATTGTCACCACAGATACGCAGGCAAGACATACATCAAGTGTTCTCAAATCATTAAAGACTCAATCCGATAAGATTACTTCAAAGGAAAACTCAATCCATTACAAGAGAGTAGAGGGAGAAGCAACATAAGATCCAACTATAATAGCAAAGCTCATGATACATCAAGATCGTGCCAAACCAAGAACACGAGAGAGAGAGAGAGATATATATCAAACACATAGCTACTGGTACATACCCTCAGCCCCGAGGGTGAACTACTCCTCCTCGTCATGGAGAGCGCGGATGATGAAGATGGCCACGGTGAGGGATCCCCTCCAAGGTGCTAACAGGGTCCCATTGGTTTTGGTGGCTACAGAGGCTTGCGGCGCGAACTCCCGATCTATTCTGTCCTCAAGTTTTTAGGGTATATGGGTATATATAGGAGGAAGAAGTACATCGGTGGACCTCTCGGGTTGTCCACGAGGCGGGGCGCCCCACCTCGTGGGCAGCCCGGACTCTGTGAACTCCGATCTCGTGGGCTTCTTCCGTTCAAAAATAAGTTCCGTGGAGTTTCAGGTCAATTGACTCCGCTTGATATTCCTTTTCTTTGAAACACTCAAATAGGCAAAAACAGCAATTCGGCTAGGCCTCCGTTAATAGGTTAGTCCCAAAATAATATAAAAGTGGATAATAAAGCCCAATATTGACCAAAACAGTAGATAATATAGCATGGAGCAATCAAAATTATAGATACGTTGGAGACGATCGAGATCATGATGGTGCTTTGGAGATGGAGATCAAAGGCACAAGATGATGATGGCCATATCATGTCACATATTTTGATTGCATGCGATGTTTATCTTTATGCATCCTATTTTTGCTTAGTACGGCGGTAGCATTATGAGATGATCCCACTAAAATTTCAAGGTATAAGTGTTCTCCCGAGTATGCACCGCTATGGCAGTTCTTCGTCGAGACACCACGTGATGATCGGGTGTGATAAGCTCTACGCTCACATACAACGGTGTAAGACAGTTTTGCACATGCGAATACTCGGGTTAAACTTGACGAGCCTAGCATATGCAGATATGGCCTCAGAACATTGAGACCGAAAGGTCGAACGTGAATCATATAGTAGATATGATCAACATAGTGATGTTCACCATTGAAAGCTACTCCATCTCACATGATGATCGGACATGGTTTAGTTGATATGGATCACGTGATCATTTAGATGACTAGAGGGATGTCTATCTAAGTGGGAGTTCTTAAGTAATATGATTAACTGAACTTAAATTCATCATGAACTTAGTCCTGATAGTATTTGCATATCTATATTGTAGATCAATTGCTCGCGTATAGCTTCCCCGTTTTTTAATGATATGTTCCTAGAGAAAACTAAGTTGAAAGATGATAGTAAGAATGATGCGGACTGGGTCCGTGATATGAGATTATCCTCATTGTTGCACAGAAGAATTATGTCCTTGATGCACCGCTAGGTGACGGACCTATTGCAGGAGCAGATGCAGATGTTATGAACGTTTGGCAAAGCTCGGTATGATGACTACTTGATAGTTTAGTGCACCATGCTTTACCGCTTAGAACCGGGACTTCAAAATGTTTTGAAATGTCACGGAGCATATGAGACGTTCCAAGAGCTGAAATTGGTATTTCAGACTCATGCCCGAGTCGAGAGGTATGAGTCCTCCGACAAGTACTTTGCCTACAAGATGGAGGAGAATAGCTCAACCAAGGAGGATGTGCTCGTAATGTCCGACGGAGTTAATCTTCCAGATAAGATAAGTGGTTGAGAGTTCTCTAGTCACTATCACCAAGTTACTGGAACTTCGTGATGAACTATAATATGCAAGGGATGATGAAAACGATTCCTAGCACTTCGTGATGCTGAAATCGAAGGTAAAAATTCAAGAAAAGCATCAAATGTTGATTTGGACAATACCACTAGTTTCAAGCAAAAGGGCAAGGGAAAGAAAGGAACTTCAAGAAGAATGGCAAGGTTGTCACTCCCATGAAGAAGCCCAAAGATAGACCCAAGCCTGAAATCGAGTGTTCTACTAAAGGAAATGGTCATGGAAGTGGAATTGCCCAGATACTTGGCGGATAAGAAGGATGGCAAAGTGAACAAAGGTATATTTTATATACATGTTATTGATGTGTACTTTACTAGTGTTTATAGTAACCCCTCGGTATTTGATAATCGTTCTACTTGCTAAGAGTAGTAACTCAAACAGGAGTTGTAAAATAAAACATAGACTAGTTTAGGGCGTAAGTGATGATGTGTGTTGAAATGATTCCAAGGTTGATAAGATCACCATCGCACACTCTTTACCTTCGGGATTAGTGTTGAACCTAAAATAAATGTTATTTGGTGTTTTATGAGAGCATAATATGATTGGATCATGTTTATTGCAATATGATTATTCATTTAAGTCAAAGAATAATTGTTATTCTGCTTACATGAATAAAACCTTCGTGGTCATACACCCAAGGTGAATGATTTATTGAATCTCGATCGTAGTGATACATATATTCATAATATTGATGCCAAAAGATGCAAATTTGATAATGATATCAAGAATATATTTGTGGTACATCGCTTAGGTCATATTGGTGTAAAGCGCATGAAGAAAATCCATGCCGATGGGATTTTGGAATCACTTGATTATGAATCACTTGATGCTTGTAACCATGCCTCATGGGCAAGATGACTAAGACTCCGCTTCTCCGAACAATGGAGCGAGCCACTAACTTATTGGAAATAATACATACCGATGTATGTGGTCCGATGAGTGTTGAGGCTCGCGCAAGTATCGTTATTTTCCACGACCACAGATGATTTGAGCAGATATGGGTATATCTACTTAATGAAACACAAGTCCAAACATTTGAAAGTTCAAAGAATTTCAGAGTGAAGTTGAGAATCATCGTAATAAAGAAAATAAAGTTTCTACGATCCGATCGCAGCAGACAATATTTGAGTTATGAGTTTGGCCTTCATTTGAAACAATGTGGAATAGTTTCAACTCACGCCACGGAACACCACAACAGAATGGTGTGTCCGAACGTCAGAAACTATACTTTATTAGATATGGTGCGATCTATGATGTCTCTTACCGATTTACCACTATCGCTTTTGGGGTTATGCATTAGGGCAACCGTGATTCACATTAATAGGGCACAGTGATAAATCAGCTTGATACGACACCGTATGAACTATGGTTTAGCAAGAAACCTAAGCTGTCGCTTTTAAAGTTTGGGGTTGCGATGCTTATGTGAAAAAGTTCAGCCTGATAAGCTCAAACCCAAATTGGAGAAGTGTGTCTTCATAGGACACCCAAAAGAAACTATTGGGTAGACCTTCTATCACAGATCCAAGGCAAGACCTTTGTTGTTAAGAGTGGATCCTTTCTAGAGAAGGAGTTTTCTCTCAAAGAAGTGAGGGAGGAAAGTAGAACTTGATGAGGTAATTTTATCTGCTCCCTTATTGGAAAGTAGTTCATCACGTAAATCAATTCCAAAGGATTCCTACACCAATTAGTGAGGAAGCTAATGATGATGATCATAAAACTTCGATCAAGTTACTACCAAACCTCATAGGTCAACCAGAGTAAGATCTCGCTCCAGAGTGGTACTAGAATGTTCTTCGGAGGTCATGTTACTTGACCATGACGTAACATACAAACTATGAGGAAGCGATGATGAGCCCAGATTTCGTGAAATGGTTTGAGGCCATGAAATCTGAGATGGGATCCATGTATGAGAACGAAGTATGGACTTTGATTGACTTGCCCAATGATCGGCGAGCCATTGAGAATAAATGGATCTTCAAGAGGAAGACATGCGCGATAGTTGTATTACTATATGCAAGCTCTAATTGTCGTAAAAGGTTTTCGACAAGTTCAAGATGTTGACTACGATGAGATTTTCTCACTCGCTATGATGCTTAAGTCTATCCGAATCATGTTAGCAATTGGCAAATTTTATGAAATTTGGCAAATGGATGTCAAAGCTGCATTCCTTAATGGATATCTTAAAGAAGAGTTGTATATGATACAACCAGAAGGTTTTGTCGTTCCAAAAGGTGCTAACAAAGTGTGCAAGCTCCAATGATCCATTTATGGATCGTGCAAGCCTCTCGGAGTTGGAATATACGCTTTGATAGTGTGATCAAAGCATATGGTTTTATACAGACTTGCGGTGAAGCCTGTATTTGCAAGAAAGTGAGTGGGAGCACTACAACATTTCTGATAAGTATATGTGAATGACATATTGTTGATCGGAAATAATGTAGAATTTTCTGAAAGCATAAAGGAGGTGTTTGAAAGGAGTTTTTCAAAGAAAGACCCTCGGTGAAGTTGCTTACATATTGAGCATCAAGATCCATAGAGATAGATCAAGACACTTGATATCTTTTCAATGAGTACATACCTTGACAAGATTTTGAAGTAGTTCAAAATGGAACAAAGAAAAGGAGTTCTTGCCTATGTTGCAAGGTGTGAAGCTGAGTAAAGACTCAAAACCCGACCACGGTAGAAAATAGAAAGAGAATGAAAAGTCATTCCCTATGCCTCACTATAGGTTCTATAAAGTATGTTGTGTTGTGTACCAGACCTATTATGTACCTCACCATGAGTTTGGCAAGAGGGTAAAATAGTGATCCAGGAGTGGATCACTGGACAGCGGTCAAAATTATCCTTAGTGGAATAAGGAAATGTTTCTCGGTTTTGGAGGTGACAAAGAGTTCATCGTAAAGAGTTACGCCGATGCAAGCTTTGACACCGATCCGATGACTCTAAGTCTCGATCTAGATACATATTGAAAGTGGGAGCGATTAGCTAGAGTAGCTCCGCAAGTAGCATTGTAGACATAGAAATTTGCAAAATACATACGGATCTGAATGTGGTAGACCCGCTGACTAAACTCTCTCACAAGCAAAATATGATCACACCTTAGTACTCTTTTGGGTGTTAATCACATGGCGATGTAAGGGGCAACGAGCAATAATTCAAAATTTTCCACGTGTCACCAAGATTAATCTAGGAGATGCTAGCAACAAGAGAGAGGGAGTGCATCTTCATACCCTTGAAGATCGCTAAGCGGAAGCGCTTATAAGAACGCTGTTGATGGAGTCGTACTCAAGCCATTCAAATCATGGAAGATCCGATCTAGCGCGAACAGAGGCGCCTCCTGTTCAACACACGTGACAGCCTCGGGACATCTCCTCCTTCTTGATCCAACAAGGGAGAGGAGAAGTTGAGGAGGACTCCGCAGCACGACGGCATGCCGGTGGAGCTTGTGGTATTCTGCAGCAGCCGCCAAGCTCTCTACGGAGGAGAAGGAAGAGTTGGGGAGGAGGAGGCTGCACCAGGAAGGGTCGCGCTTCCTCTATCTCCCTCACTATATATAGGGGAAGGGTGGAGGAGGCGCCTAGGGTTCCCTAGGGAGGGCGCGGCCAAGGGAAACCCTAGATGGGTTTGGGCGCCCCACCCCTAGGAAACTGCCCCCAAGCAGGGAGGGGCGGCTGCCCTATGAGAGGCGCCCCACCTCTCCAAAGTTACGTGAGAGGGGTTGAGGGGCGCACAACCCCTTGTGGGCTGGTGTGCCTCCCTCAGCCCATAAGGCCCCCAACGCTTGATGGGGCCTCCAAACACCTTTCGTCACGCTGGTTGTCACCCGGTACTTCTGAACAATTCCGACTCCAATACCCTTTGTCCAATATATCAATCTTCACCTCCCACCATTCCTGAGTTCCTCGTCATGTCCGGATCTCATCCGGACTCAACAACCTTCGTAACTACATACTATTTCCCATAACAACTCTAGCGCCACCGAACCTTATGTGTAGACCCTACGGTTCGGGAACCATGCGCACATGACCGAGACACCTCTCCGCCAATAACCAATAGCGGAATCTGGATACCCATATTGGCTCCCTACATGTTCCACGATGATCTCATCGGATGAACCACAATGTCGGGATACAATCAACCCCGTATACAATTCCCTTTGTCTATCGGTATGTTACATTGCCCGAGATTCAATCATCGGTATCCCCATACCTCGCTCAATCTCGTTACCGCAAGTCTCTTTACGCTGCTGTAACGCATGATCCCGTGACTAACTCCTTAGTCACATTGAGCTCATTATGATGATGCATTACCGAGGGCCCAGAGATACCTCTCCGTCATACACGGAGTGAAAAATCCCAGCCTCAATTCGTGCCAACCCAATGATACTTTCGAGAGATACCTGTAGTGCATCTTTATAGCCACCCAGCCACGTTGCCAGGACGCTTGGTACACCCAAAGCATTCCTACAAGATCCGGAGTTGCACAATCTCATGATCTAAGGAAACGACATTCGACATTAGAAAATCTCTAGCAAAACGAACTACACGATCTTGTACTATGCTTAGGATTGGGTCTTGTCCATCACATCATTCTCCTAGTGATGTGATCCCGTTATCAATGACATCCAATGTCCATGGTCAGGAAACCATAACCATCTATTGATCAACGAGCTAGTCAACTAGAGGCTTACTAGGGACATGTTGTGGTCTATGTATTCACACATGTATTACGGTTTTCCAGTTAATACAATTATAGCATGAACAATAGACAATTATCATGAACAAGGAAATACAATAATAACCATTTTATTATTGCCTCTAGGGCATATTTCCAACAGTCTCCCACTTGCACTAGAGTCAGTAATCTAGTTCACATCACTATGTGATTGTAATGAATCCAACACCCATGGGGTTTGTTCATATCTCGCTTGAGAGAGGTTATTAGTCAACGGTCCGAACCTTTCAGATCCGTGTGCTTTTACAAATCTCTATGTCATCTTGTAGATGTAGCTACCACGCCGCTACTTGGAGCTATTCCAAATAACTGCTCTACTATACTAATCCGGTTTACTACTCGTGAGTCATCCAGATTAGTGTCAAAGTTTGCATCGACGTAACCCTTTACGACTAACTCTTTACCACCTCCATAATCGAGAAAATTTCTTAGTCCACTAGTTACTAAGGATAAGTTCGATCACTGTCATGTGATCCATTCCTGGATCACTCTTGTACCCTTGATCGACTCATGGCAAGGCACACTTCAGTGCGGTACACAACATAGCATACCGTGAGAGCCTACGCCTAAAGCATACGGACGACCTTCGCCCTTTCTCTCTCTTCTCTTGCCGTGGTCGTCTTGAGTCTTAGTCAATACTCACACCTTGTAACACAGCCAAGAACTCCTTCTTTGCTGATCTATTTTGAACTCCTTCAAAATCTTGTCACGGTATGTATTCATTTGAAAGTACTATTAAGCGCTTTTATCTATCCTTATAGATCTTGATGCTCAATGTTCAAGTAGCTTAATCCAGGTTTTCCATTGAAAAACACTTTTCAAATAACCTCAGTATGCTTTCCAGAAATTCTACATCATTTCGATCAACAATATGTTAACAACATATACTCATCAAAATTCTATAGTGCTCCCACTCACTTCTTTGGAATTACAAGTTTCATAAACTTTGTATAAACCCAAAATCTTTGATCATCTCATCAAAGCGCATATTCCAACTCCGAGATGCTTACTCCAGTCCTTAGAAGGATTGTGGAGCTTTGCATACTTGTTAGCATCTTTCAGATTGACAAAACCTTCGGTTGTATCACATACAACCTTTCCTCAAGAAAATCGTCGAGGAAACAATGTTTTGACATCCTATCTACAATATTTCATAAATAATGCAGACTGCTAATATAATTCCAACAGACTCTTAGCATCGCTACGAGTGAGAAAGTCTCATCGTAGTCAACTCCTTGAACTTGTCGGAAAACATCTTAACGACAAGTCGAGCTTTCTTTAATGGTGACACTTACCATCATTGTACGCCTTCCTTTAAAATCCATCTGCACTCCAACAACCTTACGCACCATCAAGTAGTTCTTCAAAGTCTATACTTTGCTTTTATACATGGATCCTCTCTCAGATTTTTATGACCTCGAGCCATCTGTTGGAACTGGCCCACCATCTCTTCTTCATAGCTCAGAGGTTCATTGTTGTCTAGCAACATGACTTCCAAGACAGGATTATGTACCACTCAAGTAGTACGATCCTTGTCGACTCCATAAGGTTTGTAGTGACTTGATCCGTTTCATGATCACTACCATAAGCTTCCACTTCAATTGGTGTAGGCGCCACAGAACAACTTCCTGTGCCCTCGCTACACACTAGTTGAAGTGACGGTTCAATAACCTCATCAAGTCTCCACCATTCTCCCACTCAATTTTTTCGAGAGAAACTTTTCCTCGAGAAAGGACCTGCTTCTAGAAACAATCACTTTTGCTTCCGGATCTGAAATAGGAGGTATACCCAACTGTTTTGGGTATCCTATGAAGATGCATTTATCCGCTTTGGTTCGAGCTTATCAGCCTAAACTTTTTCACATAAGCGCCGCAGCCCCAAACTTTCAAGAAATGACAAGTTAGGTTTCTCTAAACCATAGTTCATACGGTGTCGCCTCAACGGAATTGCGTGGTGCCCTATTTAAAGTGAATGCGGTTGTCTCTAATGCCTAACCCATAAACGATAGTGGTAATTCGATAAGAGACATCATGGTATGCACCATATCCAATAGGGTGCAATGATGATGTTCGACACACCATCACACTATGGTGTTCCAGCGTATTAGTTGTGAAATAATTTCCACAATGTCTTAATTGTGTGCCAAACTCAGAATCAGATATTCATCTCTATGATCATATCATAGACATTTTATCCTCTTGTCACGATTTATCTTCAACTTCACTCTGAAATTACTTGAACCTTTCAACAATTCAGACTTGTGTTTCATCAAGTAATTATACTCAAGATCTACTCAAATTATCTGTGAAGTAAGAACATAACGATATCCATCAAGGCCTCAACACTCATTGGACTGCACACATCAAAATGTATTACTTCCAACAAGTTGCTTTCTTGTTCCATCTTACTTAAAACGAGGCCTTTCACCATCTTGCCCATGTGGTATGATTTGCACGCCTCAAGTGATTCAAAATCAAGTGAGTCCAAATGATCCATCCGTATGGACTTTCTTCATGCATATATACCAATAGACATGGTTCACATGTCTCAATCTTTTCAAAACGAGTGAGTCCAAAGATCCATCAACATGGAGCTTCTTCATGCGCTTTATACCAATATGACTCAAATGGCAGTGCCACAAGTATGTGGTACTATCATTACTATCTTATATCTTTTGGCATGAACATGTATCACTACGATCGAGATTCAATAAACCATTCATTTTAGGTGCAAGACCATTGAAGGTATTATTCAGATAAACAGAGTAACCATTATTCTCCTTAAATGAATAATCAGATTATGTATAAACATAATCCAATCATGTCTATGCTCAACGCAAACACCAAATAACAATTATTTAGGTTTAACACCAATTCGATGGTAGAGGGAGCGCGGCGATGTTTGATCACATCAACCTTGGAAACACTTCCAACATATCATTATCTCGCCTTTAGCTAGTCTCCGTAGCCTTTTATTTCGAGTTACTAACACTTAGCAACCGAACCGGTATTTATTACCCCGGTGCTACTAGGAGTACTAGTAAAGTACACATTAATATAACGATATCCAAAATACTTTCGTCGACCTTGCCAGCCTTCTCATCTACCAAGTATCTAGGGTAGTTTTGCTTCGGTGACTGTTCCCTCATTACGTAAGCACTTAGTCTCGGTTTGGGTTCAACCTTGGGTTTCTTCATTGAAGCAGCAACTGATTTGTCGCTTCATGAAGTATCCTTCTTTCCTTGCCCTTCTTGAACTAGTGGTTTTACTAACCATCAACAATTGATGCTCCTACTTGATTTCTACTTTCGCTGTGTCAACATCGCGAATTGCTCAAGGATCATCATCATGTCATCCCCGATATGTTATAGTTCATCACGAAGCTCTAATAGCTTGGTGGCGTGACTATGGAGAACCATCACTATCTCATCTGGAAGATTAACTCCCACTTGATTTAAGCGATTGGTAGTCGTCGCATAATCTGAGCACATGCTCAACGATTGAGCTTTTCTCGCAGCTTAAGAAACTTGTCGAGGTCTCATACCTCTTGACGTGGGCACTAGTCTCGAAATCCCAATTTTAGTCATTGAACATCTCATATGTTCTCGCGACGCCTCAAAACCGCCTTTGGTGCCACAATTCTAAATCGTTAGCATTGCGCACCGAACTATCACGTAGTCATCAAACGGTTATGTCGATGTTTCACAACATCTGACAGATTTACACTCGAGGTTCAAGACACCGAGCGTGCATTAAGGACATAAGCCTTCGCACAAAGAATGAGGATAATCCTCGCTTGATGGACCCAGTCAGATAATTTCTACTATCAACTTTCAACGAAATTTTCTCTAGGAACATATCTTAAACAGTAGAACTAAAGCGTAAGCTATGACATAATTTGCAAAGACCTTTTGACTATGTTCATGATAATTAAGTTCATCCGATTATTTAATGAACTCCCACTTAGATAGACATCCTCTAGTCATCTAAGTGATACATGATTCGAGTCAACTAGGCAGTGTCGATCATCATGTGAGACGGAGTAGTCCTCATCGGTGAAAATATTCATGTTGATCGTGATCTACCATACGACTCATGTTCGACTTTCTCGTCTCTTGTGTTCCGAGGCCATGTCTGTACATGCTAGGCCTGTCAAGTCAACCTAAGTGTTTTGCATGTGTAATCTGGCTTACACCGCTGTATGCTAACGTTAGAATCTATCACACCCGATCATCACATGGTGCTTCAAACAACGAAACTTCTAATCGGGCATAGTTAGGGGAACACATCTCTTGAAATTTTAGTGAGGGATCATCTTATTTATGCTATCGCCGTTTAAGCAAATAAGATGTAAACATGATAAACATCACATGCAAATCATAAAGTGACATGATATGGCCAATATCATCTTGCCTTTGATCTCCATCTTTGGGGCGGCATGATCACCTTCGTCACCGCATGACACCATGATCTCCATCATCATGATCTCCATCATCGTGTCTTCATGAAGTTGTCTCGCCAACTATTACTTCTACTACTATGGCTAACGGTTAGCAATAAAGTAAAGTAATTACATGGTGTTTTTTCATTGACACGCAGGTCATACAATAAATTAAGACAACTCCTATGGTTCCCCGGTTGTCATACTCATCGACATGCAAGTCGTGATTCCTATTACAAGAACATGATCAATCTCATACATCACATATATATAATTCGTCACATCCTTTGGCCATATCACATCACATATCATACCTTGCAAAAACAAGTTAGACGCCCTCTAATTGTTGTTGCATGTTTTATGTGACTACAATGGGTTTCTAGCAAGAACGCTTACCTACGCAAAAGCCACAAAGGTGATATGCGAATAGCTATTTACCCTTCATAAGGACCTCTTCATCGAATCCGATCCGACTAAAGTGGAGAGACAGACACCGCTAGCTTAGACCTTATGCATCAAATGCATGTCAAGAGGTGGAACTCGCCTCACGTAAGTGTACGTGGGTCGGTCCGGGCCGCTTCATCCCACAATGTCGCCAATCAAGATAAGACTAGAAACGACAAGCAAATTGAACAAATCATCGCCCACAACTACTTTGTGTTCTACTGCAGCATAGAATCTACGATAGACCTAGCTCATGATGCCACTGCTGGGAATGTAGCAATAATTCAAAATTTTCCTACGTGTCACCAAGATCAATCTAGGAGATTGTAACATCCCAAAATTCTAAATTTTGGAATGTTATATTAGATAAATAACTATGCTTGTTGTCTGATTGTTTGTTTGATTGATTGAGTGAAATTGAGTGGAATTTGAAACTTTTGAAAGTTGAATGAGAGGGAATGAAATGACTTTCCCAAACTTTCCCCTTTGCCCTTTTTGGATCTCAATGAATTCAATTTCATTCCAACACAAAACCCTAGAGTGAAGATGACATGACTTCTTCCATTTGAAATGAAAAGGGTTTTGAAAAGATTTGAATTTCATTTGAAAATATTTCAAATTCAAAGCTTTATGCAACTCAATGATTTTCATGAGAGAAGATAAAATGACTTCTTCAATTATATGAAATATGAGTTGGAAGTTAAAAAGAATCAAATTGAAAGTCATTTGAAAGTATCTTGAAACCCCTTTCAAATTTGGGATTATTTGGATTTTGTTCAAATTATTTTCTCCCAAAATAAAATATATGGAAAATAGGGTAACATGATTCCCTACATCAGAAATTGGAGAGAAATTAATTTGAAGTCATTATCGTATTTTTTAAAATGATTTTCAGTGGATTTTATTAGGGCGAAGCACTTTTGCTTTATTTAAATTTGTGTGAATTTTATTTAATGCTATAGAAATGTCCATGTTGTAGGAAATTTTTTCTAAAATTTTGATATACTATATGCCTATATAAAATTTTTATTTGATTTTATTATTTTTGTTTTGTTGTCTCTGCTTTTTAATAAAAAAATCGCTATGCCCCAAGGGCCAAGGCCCAAGGCTGCTTTCAGCGGCCGTCGGCCAAGGCCATCCACCCATACAAGCACTGTGGAGCCAGGAGGGAGCCGCTTTTTCCAAGTCCTAGTAGGACTTTTTTCCTACTTTCGCTTATTCCGATTTGTTTCTAGATCATTTCCCTTTGTTTCCTAATCCTAGTCTATTTCTTGTCCTCTATCCCAAGCAAAACCCTCCTTCCCCAATATAAATACCCAAGCACCCCCTCCAACACATCAAACCAACACCTCTCCTCTCCTCTCCTCTCCTCTCTCTCTCCTCTCCTCTCTCTCCTCTCTCAAGAAGAAAGAAGAACAGCACCACCGCCGCCAAGTGTCGCCACACTCGACCTCTCCTGAGGTTTATATGATCTCTCTTCACCGTCTCCGTGATCTCCTTTCCTCTAGGATCAACCGCAACATCGGATCCGATCTTCTTCCCCAACTCCGACGACTACTCCGTGAGATCCACGAAATCCCGTAATTCATTTTTTTCAGAAAATAACAATCTTAGAAAATTCATATCTTTTAGAGTTTTAGTATTTTTGAGTGATTCCAATTGCTATGTGTCACAAATTTGCTGAAGTTTCTGTTAGTGTCTCTGGATTTCAAATTTGAGTAGTTTAAATTTGAATTTGATAAATTTTGTTCAGATTAGTATTTTGGCCATAACTTGAGTTTAAAATAGGTTTTTAATTAATTTTTTTGCTCCTGGTCACTTGTGATATTGTTTAGCTGTAGGATTTAGTTTGGTAATTTTGGAGTATTTTAAATTAGATTTTTAGTAAAAACAGTACAGTTTTGCTTATATATTTGTTTTAGTTATGTAATTATTGTTTTTAATTATTTTTAGTTCATTCCTTTTGTAGATTTTCACTTGTTGTTTATGTTTAGCTACAGTAGATAAATTTTTCTAGTTATTTATTAGTGTTTAGCTACTGTTTTTGTAATTGCTTGTTTAGTTCATAGTGATAGTGGATAAAAAATAGTTTTATTAGTTTTAAAAGTAATTTTTTCCACTTCAAATTATATTGTTTTTGTTTCTGTTATTTGTGAACACATTAGTTGTTATATTTATTTAGTATAGTTTATTAATGTTTTAATAAATGATTTGCTGTTATAGTTGTCTTAGTGTTTTGCTAGTTGCTATATTTGTTCTAGTATTAACTAGATGGTTATAGTAGTTTTATATTAGTTCTTTTTGTTAGTTATTAAATTAGTAATTTATTTTCTGTTATTTTATTAGATTTATATTTTCTTTGCTGTAGAAAAATTATTAGAGTAATTTAGTGATGTTATGTTAAGATTTGTGTGAGTTGGTCACCACTAGTTTTTCCTTGAATTTTCTTTCAAGTTTATCCTTTGGTTTTCGACTTGGTTTTCTTTTGTCGCTTTTATTTTGATTGAGTATTGTTATGAGTGTTAGAATTGTTTGCTAGGATGTTTGCTTATGTGAATGCTATGTTTGACTATATAGATTTTAACGGAGTGACGAATAGTTCTACCAAGTCATTATTCGAGAGTGTTGTTATCTTCATCAACTTACTAGGCAAGTTCACTTTGACCATGCTTTCATACCAATGTTTTATTGCATTTAGTGGCATCTTTGCAACCACCCTCCAAAGAGTGATATTGAATTCTTGTAGTTGAGTAGTATGCATGAGGTAGGAACCCATCGCCTGTACAAGCCCGGGACGTTATTTATTTTAATGCTTTGCTATAGTAGACGGGGTTGGTATGAGTGCTCGAGAATGGTGTGAAGAAGGAGGACTCACGCCAATGACGCATAACTCCATGATGGCATCTGCAAGGACTGCATTTTCAAGGCCTCAAGACTTCAAGACTGAGACAAGAATTCAATACACACTATCTGGGTGAAGGACGGTTGACGGGCACCCCGGAGAAACCAGTGGTTGGCGGATGCATGGAGAAGCGCCATGACATCTTGCGGAAAGCTTCACCTGTGACTCAAAGAGACTAAGAATACTTCATGCCCGAAGCTTACCTTTGCAACCGCAGCCACTATGGGCTCGCTTGGTTGACCTTAGTTGTGACTGGCTGACGGTGCTAGCAGATGTAGAACTACGGAGGATTGGATGAGCACCGACAGTGGTCGAGGAACTCTTCTGAAGACCATGTTTCGTCATCTTGTTCTCAAACACCTCAAGTGCGAGAACGTAAAAAGAGGGATCGAATCTTGCGGGTAAAGTGTACAAACTCTCTCGCAGAGGGTTAAAACCTAATCGATTAGCCGTGTCCCTGTTACGGACAATTTGAGCCTCTCGACTGGATCTATCTCGAACTCTCAACACCGGATGATAACTTAACCGTGGGCAACTTATGATGAATTTGGGCTATGAGACATTTGGTCACGGAACCATGTCTAGAAAACTCTATAGTACAGACTTCATTCATCCCTTTGATGTAGGAAAATAAAACCAGCTTTACGCAAACAAACTCGTGATACAGAGCCACAAAGCCATACCGCATATAGTATAGTTTATCATCTGTTTTTCTTATTTGTGATCTTGCGGACATTCAATGTAATCGACTTCTACACGGCTGCAACGTATCATGTTGCGATATTTCCTCGACGAGTAAGAGTTACACAAAGCTTATTGGTCTACACTCAACTCTGCCGATGGCGCTGATGGGACTCCACACCCGCTTGATTGTTTCCGCTATATTACGAGGTATATATCATTTTACGTTATTTATACATGTGATTGCACTTTGATATATACATTGATGTACTGTGTGCCAAAGATACCGATCCGTGGATGGCACAGATACACAGAGGCAATTGACCGAGGTCGGGTCGCTAGAGATGCTAGCAACGAGAGAGAGGGAGTGCATCTTCATACCCTTGAAGATCGCTAAGCGAAGCGCTATAATAACGCTGTTGATGGAGTCGCATCACAGGCGATTCAAATCATGAAGATCCGATCTAGCGCCAAACGGACGGAGCCTCCGTGTTCAACACACGTGACAGCCCGAGGACGGCTCCTTCTTGATCCAGCAAGGAGAGGAGAAGTTCAGAGGACTCCGGCAGACAACGGGCGTGGTGGTGGAGCTTGTGGTATTTCCGCAGTTCGCCAAGCTCTACGGAGGAGAAGGAAGAGTTGGAGGAGGGAGGCTGCGCCAGGAAGGGGTCGGCTGCCTCATCTCCCTCACTATATATAGGGGGGGGGTGGAGGAGGCGCCTAGGTTCCCTAGGGAGGGCGGCGGCCACAGGGAAACCCTAGATGGGTTTGGCTGCCCCCACCCCAGCAAACTTGCCCCAAGGTGAGGGGCGGCTGCCCTAGGGAGGTGCCCCACCTCCAGTGTTACACGAGAGGTTGGGAGGGTGCACAGCCCCTTAGTGGGCTGGTGTGCCCCTCCCTTGGCCCATAAAGCCCCCAACGCTTTGTTGGGGCCTCCAAACACCTTTTTCGTCACGCTGGTCGCCACCCGGTATTCCTAACAATTCCGGACTCCAATACCCATCGTCCAATATATCGATCTTCACCTCCCGACCATTCTGAGTTCTCGTCATGCCCGGATCTCATCCGGACTTTCAACAACCTTCGGTAACCACATACTATTTCCCATAACAACTTAGCGCCACCGAACCTTATGTGTAGACTTTACGGGTTCGAACCATGCAGATATGACCGAGATACTTCTCCGCCAATAACCATAGCGGATCTGATACCCATATTGGCTCCTACATGTTCCACGATGATCTCATCGGATGAACCACAATGTCGGGATTCAATCAATCCCAGATACCCCTTCCCTTCAGATACATTTCTTGCCCGAGATCTTATTGTCGATCCCCATACCTCGCTCAATCTCGTTATCCGGCAAGTCTCTTTACTGCTCCAATGCACGATCTCGTGACTAACTCCTTAGTCACACTTGAGCTCATTATGATGATGCATTATCGAGGGCCTGCAGATACCTCTCATTACACGGAGTGACAAACTTGCCTCGATTCATGCCAACCCAACAGATACTTTCGGAGATACCAGTGCACCTTTATAGCCACCCAATTACGTTGTGACGCTTTGGTACACCCAAAGCATTCCTACGGTATCCGGAGTTGCACAATCTCATGGTCTAAGGAAATGATACCTGACATTAGAAAAGCTCTAGCAAAACGAACTACACGATCTTGTGCTATGCTTAGATTGGTTCTTGTCCATCACATCATTCTCCTAATGATGTGATCCCGCTATCAATGACATCCAATGTCCATGGTCAGAAACCATAACCGTCTATTGATCAACGAGCTAGTCAACTAGAGGCTTACTAGGGACATGTTGTGGTCTATGTATTCACACATGTATTACGGTTTCCAGTTAATACAATTATAGCATGAACAATAGACAATTATCATGAACAGGGAAATACAATAATAACCATTTTATTATTGCCTCTAGGCATATTTCCAATAATGTGAACTAGATTACTCGACTCTAGTAAACCTTTGGGTATTGGTCACATAGCAATGTGAACTATAGAGTGTTTAATCACATGACGATGTGAACTATTGTTATTAAATCACATGGCGATGTGAACTAGATTATTGACTTGTGCAAGGGAGATCAAGGAAATATGCCCTAGAGGCAACAATAAAGTTGTTATTTATATTTCCTTATATCATGATAAATGTTTATTATTCATGCTAGAATTGTATTAACCTAAACTTAGTACATGTGTGAATACATAGACAAACAGAGTGTCCCTAGTATGCCTCTACTTGAATAGCTCGTTAATCAAAGATGGTTAAGTTTCCTAACCATAGACATGTGTTGTAATTTGATGAACGGGGTCACATTATTAGAGAATGATGTGATGGACATGACCCATTCGTTAGCTTAGCATAAATGATCGTTTAGTTTTATTGCTATTGCTTTCATCATGACTTATACATGTTCCTTTGACTATGAGATTATGCAACTCCCGAATACCGGAGGAACACCTTGTGTGCTATCAAACGTCACAACGTAACTGGGTGATTATAAAGATCCTCTACAGGTGTCTCCGATGGTGTTTGTTGAGTTGGCATAGATCGAGATTAGGATTTTCATCTGCATCGTAGAGGTATCTCGGACCTCCTGCAATGCTCATCACTATAAGCCTTGCAAGCAATGTGACTAATGAGTTAGTTGCGGGATGACACATTACGGAATGAGTAAAGAGACTTGCTGGCAACGAGATTGAACTAGGTATGATGATACCGATGATCGAATCTCTGTCAAGTAACATACCGATGACAAAGGGAACAACGTATGTTGTTATGCGGTTTGACCGATAAAGATCTTCATAGAATATGTAGCAGCCAATATGAGCATCCAGGTTCCACTATTGGTTATTTACCAGAGATGTGTCTCGGTCATGTCTACATAGTTCTCGAACCCGTAGGGTCCGCACGCTTAACGTTCGATGACGATTTGTATTATGAGTTATATGGTTTGATGTACCGAAGTTTGTTCGGAGTCCCGTGTGAGATCACGGACATGACGAGGAGTCTCAAAATGGTCAAGAGGTAAAGATTCATATATTGGAAGGCTATATTCGGACACCGGAAGTGTTCCGGGTGATACCGGTCATCGAAGGTTCTGCAAACCCCGCAAAGATATGGGCTTAATGGGCCAAGCAGGAACACACCAGCCCACAAGGGCTGGTGCGCCCTATAGGGCCAGCCACGTGGGGAGAAAGGAAAGGAGAGGAGGAAAGGAAGTATGAAGTAGGACTCCTACTTCCTTCCCTCCCCTCCTTCCTTTCCCCTTGTCCAAATATGGTAAGGGGCCGAATTGACTAGGGCCCAAGTAGGATTCCTCCTACTTGGGCGCCGCCCTAGGCTGCCTCCCTCCTCTCCTCCTTTATATATGAGGGCATCCCTAGAACACACATCAATTGTTCCTAGCCGTGTGCAGCCCCTCCATAGTTAACACCTCGGTCATATCGTCAGAGTGCTTAGGCGGGCCTCACGCCGGTGACATCATCATCACCGCCACCACGCCATCATGGTGACGAAACTCTCCCCGCCTTAACTGGATCAAGAGTTCGAGGGACGCCACCGAGCTGAACGTGGTGCAGATCGCGGAGGTGCCGTGCATTCGGTACTTGGATCGGTTGGATCGCGAAGACGCTCAACTACATCAACCGCTACATTAAACGCCCCGCTTTCGGGTCACGAGGGTACATGGACTCACTCTCCCGCTCTTTGTTATGCTTCTCCTAGATAGATCTTGCGTGATCGTAGGAAATTTTTGAAATACTACGCTCCCCAACACTAAGCATAATAGATGCACCATAGTTGAGCTTCCATGACCAAAGGATCCATCTGAGTTTAATTTCACCCAACCGTGACAAGGGGGGAGTCCATTGAGCAAACACTCTAGGCATTATCACATGTGAGGCCACCTGTAGTGCTCTATCATATGTCATTATTTGCTTCCCCTTGTTCTGATCTGTAGTAAGATCTATCTTCAGACCAATAAGTGAATCAAGGTAGCTCATTAGAAACCTCTTTGATGCTTCCATTAATGGTGGCGGCTTATTGTGGACCACCTCATTGCGAATAAACCAGGCACGCCATATGGTCATTAGTACCATATTGCATTCTACATCTGAGAGAGGAGCAAGAGCACACAACAACCGCTCCTTCCATGTGTTCTGAACTGTCAACATCCGGAAAGTCCATCCAGAGGACATGGTTCTCCACAAATCACGTGACAAAGGGCATCTAAGGAAAGGTGAAAATTGTCCGGTTCATGATCACAAACCGACATATGTCATCATTTTCCAGCCCCTACTAAACTTTATCTGCCAAGTTGGTAATGCATTAGTTGCACTTTCCAAGCATGATTACGACAATGATGCTATGCCACACCACCGATAAGTTTCCAAAGAAGAATGGCGCCGATATGGCCAAGAACTCCAACCAAGAGTCAATTCTCCGTGTACTTCATCAAAAGCTAAATTGTATGCACTCTTCACAGAGAAAGTCCCAAACCTGCCAGACCCCACGCTAAAGTATCATCTACAAGCCGAGGAGAAGCATGATTTTGAAAATCTCCACCACATCCGCCGCAAGAACTCATGAAGAAGTCCAATATTCCATGTACCATTACCATATAACACCTCGAACACAAAGCATATATACATCTACCTTGTAGTGTGATAGGCTTGTAAGAGAATGGTCTCGGAATCCAGTTATCGCGCCAAACACGTATGCTCCTCCCAGTGCCCACTCTCCACACCAAGCCCTTCTTTACAAGCTCAAGCCCATAAGTAATAGCCTGCAAAGAAGAAGAAGCATCGCACTTTAAAAACTATGCCCTCCAACTTACCCTCCAGATAGTACCTATCCTTTAGGACATGAGCACAAAGACTGTTCGGTTTAAAACAAGTCTCGAGGCTCGCCTTGCTAGCAAAGCTTGATTGAAAAGAAGAAAATCTCAAAAGCCCAAACCACCTTTTATCTTTTGGCTGCAACGTATCCAAGCCCGCTGCTGCACCTTTCTTTTGCCTTTCAAATAACTCCCAATAAAATCCTCCCACCATCCTAGTGAGTTCGCCAAAACCAAGAAGGGCAACTTAAAAAACATAATATACGTGGGTAGTACTTGAGCTACAGACTTAATAAGTGCTCTCTCACCAGGTTGAGCGAGATGGCCATCTCCCCATCGAATAAGACGCTTTGTTAAACTCATTTGAATATTTTGGAATCTTCCTTTCGACATCCGCCATCGAGTGTGTAGCCCCAAATATTTTTCCTCAAGACCATACTAGTGACATTAAGAACTTCTTCTTACTTCCGCTGGACACCATCTGACATGCATGCCCCAAAAGAATAGAACATTTATTGAAATTCAAACTCTATCTCATGGAGTTACTATAGAGATCCAAAGCCAGTTTGATTGAGGGAGTCCTGGACTAGGGGGTGTCCGGATAGCCGAACTATCATCTTTGGCCGGACTCCTAGACTATGAAGATACAAGATTGAAGACTTCGTCCCGTGTCCGGATAGGACTTTCCTTGGCGTGGAAGGCAAGCTTGGCGATACGGATATGTAGATTTACTACCATTGTAACCGACTCTGTGTAACCCTAACCCTATTCGGTGTCTATATAAACCAAAGGGTTTTAGTCCATAGGACGAACAACAATCATACCATAGGCTAGCTTCTAGGGTTTAGCCTCTCGATCTCGTGGTAGATCTACTCTTGTACTACCCATATCATCAATATTAATCAAGCAGAGTAGGGTATTACCTCCATCAAGAGGGCCCAACTCGGTAAAACATCGTCCCTTGTCTCCCCGTTACCATCCGCCTAGACGCACAATTCGGGACCCCCTACCCGAGATCCGCCCGGTTTTGACACCGACATTGGTGCTTTCATTGAGAGTTCCTCGTGTCGCCACCTATAGGCCCGATGGCTCCTTCAATCACCAACAACGACGTAGTCCGGTGAGACTTTTCTCCCATGATCTTCGATTCGCGCGTTTTGCGCTGCGCCAATTCGCTAGGCCATCTGGAGCAGATTGA
Source organism: Aegilops longissima (assembly GCA_021605205.1). Lineage (NCBI taxonomy): Eukaryota > Viridiplantae > Streptophyta > Magnoliopsida > Poales > Poaceae > Aegilops > Aegilops longissima. The sequence continues at coordinate 10,790 of JAHIAM010003944.1, read as the reverse complement.
AAGCTTTACCGCCATCGTGTCGATTTGAAGTTGAACTATACGGCCGATGTCCGCGAGATTTGATCTTCGACGGATTCGAACCACACCGAAAGCGCTACCGCACTGTCTCGATGGGTACGATCTAGCTCTCGCCGGTCAACAGCCTTTGGAGGCCGCACCAAGATCCGCCCACCCTCAATCCGCAGCCGGTTTCGCCGATCAAGGACGATTGGTTGACACCGGGGCTGAAATCTCCACAGCGATTGAGCCGAACACCATCCCTCGTCCTTTATGGCTCGTGACTCCTGTGTGCCGGACTCTTTTCTCGACTCGAACCTCCCACGCCTACCAACCGAATCCGATCGGGCGCCGTTATGGAGTTCACCGCCACGGTCATCTTTCACCACTCGCCTTTGGCGATATCCTGAACTCATTAAAGTCTCTCTTTGTCGTGGGAGCCCGGCCGAACTATGGTCGGAAGGTTGGGATTCGGACGACGAAGAAATTCAACGCCCACCCACCACCCACTTTGTAGCCACTGCCGATGACTTAATGACATGCACGACTTCGATTCGAGGACATCGATGATATGGCCGACGCCGAGATGACCAAGAACCAGCGCCCATAGCACTAATCAGGCATAGGGACGGGCCACGACCACGGCATGCCCGCAATGCGCTAGACCGCACTAGGGGCTCCTGCTTGTGTCATTCCTTTTTTCTTCTTCTTCCTTTTACTTTCGTGACTCCGCCTCCGTAAGCCCGTCCAGCATTCGCCTACGAATACACGATGCAACAGAGTCAGTGAAGCGTAATAATGCGCCGAATGTCCAGTGGTCTCTATTATGAGCAAGATACCTGTTTTACATACTACACCGCAAACTTACTTCTCTGGAAGGGGGACATGTCAAAAGTCCCGTGACCTTGCTTATCGCACAATTTGTATCGCTCTGCTTTTATTTGCGCTTTTGAATAACCAATATATACCTCTTGCCTATTATTGCATTCTTTCCCATTATATATGTTCATTTATGACATTGCACAACAAGACAATTTGGTACGGCTACACAATGTGGGCTTATGTACCCCAAAACATGGTGTGACAAGTCCGAACACTTTCACAAGTGCGGCACCCGAACTTATAGCATTATATGCATCGCTCTCAATCATGTCTTGGGTCAATAGTTGGGTTCGCCTGCCCCATGTTTTGGTACCTTACGCTCCGCTATGTCGGCTAAGGTAGCGCCGAGAACCAATGCGATTGTGCCCGGGTGAGCTGGGTTGAGCACCTCAAGGAGAAAGCTAAAACTGACCGTCATGATAAGGCGAGAGCCGTCGCTGTTCGAGAGGTTTCTTCGAGTCCCTAAAGACTTATGCCGCTTAGAGCGAGGAACTGCATTGTCCGCCAAGGCGTGATAGCGCCCAACTCGGTCTTCCGAATACTAGGCTTCACTAAATTTAAAATTATAGAATTCTATGGCTAAGTGAGAGTGTTCAAGCATTATAGTCCCGTTCTGTTCATTTGCTGAGCGCCTCAAAGGACCCAAGTATGGGAACAAGAGCTCCAAGTTTATCCCTAACACCCCAAAGACTTGTGGCATGGGGGCTGGCCAACGACTCAGCCATCTCTCAAATTTGATAAACGGCACATGATAAGGTAATATTTTAAATTCAAAAGCATTGCTTAGCGCACATGAAAAAGATTTCAACGACAGATAACAAATGCGAGTCTACTCAAATATTACATCTTTGGAGCATTCACCCGCTATAAGACGGGCACCTTCAGACGCCTCATAATACTTCTCGGCTTGCGATGTTCTTTGCCTGGCGTGGCCCGTCCGTCAACAGCTTCTCAAGGCTCAGCTTGCCCTGTGCACCTTGGCACGGGCAAGAGCCCTACGGGCACCTTCAATACAGACGGAGCGCTTTGATGACTTTGATCCATGGACAGGCATCCACCACCGCCGCAGACTAGCCCAGTAGCTCCTGTGCATGGCCTCATTTGGCCACAACCGAGCTATAAGGCCCTTCATGGCCTGTTCGGCGCACCTTGTGGAGCTCGACCAATTGCTTTGCTTGGTCGCTCAAGGGCACCGGTGTTCGCCTCGCGATATCGAGACCAAAACACCTTTTCCGCCAGCCCTTCTTCGCTCGGTGAGAAAGCGGCGATCGGAGACACTCCAGGGCAGATTCTTAACGCCTCCCGGAGAGCTCCAGATTCGTAAGTACTAGATAATTGACTTTTACATTCTTGCTTTTATGAAGAATGCCTTACCCGCCGATCTTCTTTATTGCCTCAATCTCCCCGGGATTTTTGGGCCTCGCCTTAGCAGCTTTGGCACTCGCAAGAGCCGAGGCAAGATCGGACTCTCGTCTTCGAGTCATGCTCCAAACCTCTGGTTTTTCCACAAGAGCCTGGAGCTCTGGCTGCATTCTCCGCTACCAAGCGCCTCCCCTTCTCTCGCTCGCATAAGCCTGCATGTCATGAGCTGGGCTGCGCGACACTCCTGAGGTCGCCACTCTGCCGTGGCCCTGTGAGTACCCATGTTATTCCTGCTATCTTTGCAACCACATTTTTTAAATTCCATAAGGTATTACTTACCTTCCTTGTCCTCGAGCTGCTTCTTGGCTTGGCCGGCTTGCTCGGACCGCCGAGGCTCTCCTTCAATGTATTGACCTCCTGATCCCGGTCAGGGGGAGAGGTCAGCCAGGCAGCCTGCATTCCCATATTGACATAATTATGTTAGACTCCTCACAGATATCTTTTTAGATCCTTAGTCCGGCTTTTCTTTCCAACACCGAACTAAGCATCAGGGGCTACTTTCTGCGGTAATCTTACATATATTGAAAACTTACCTCAAAGCCTGTTAGAAGGCCACAGAAGCCAACCAGCCCGCCTTGGCGGATCGAATCTTCTGGATCACCACACTCATAACGGCAAGGTGCCTCCTCTCGATGAAGGCGCTGTTAGCGCCCAAGAGCTATCCGTGCCTCCGTTGACGGAGGACACCGCGCCTTACTCCTTCCTACGAAGGGGCCGCTTGCGGACTTCGAACGGCATTGAAGGTTCGGATGGAGTACGGACAAGGGTCGGGCTTAGAGCCCACGGGGTCTCGCCTCAAGGCCGAGTCCGGAGGCTGCTTCGGCGCCTCCCGCGCCACCTCATCTTGACTGGCCCCTTGGGGCCCCACCTCAAGGCCGTAAAGAGCGTGAGGTGAGGAGGCGGCCGGAAGTGAAGTACTCTCCACTTCCGACGACCAGGACCCGCCGACGGCGGCGAGCCTGTCTGGGTGGGCTCCATGATTGTTCGTCATTAGAGAACACTATGCAATGAAAAAAACCATGGGTATCCGGACACTTACGATCTCTCTAGGGGCTTGGCCTCGAGGGGCCACCTCCTCGCCGAGCTGGCGCAGGAGACGTCCGGAGGAAGGGTTCTTCCTTCTTGAACCCTCCGCCTCCTGTACCGGGCGACCTTTTCTCTTTCTCCTCACTGGGGAGAGGCTTGCTTCCTCCTCGCTTTCACGGAGGAGTTCGCGCCCGAGTCGCTTGGACGATGAGTCCAACACACCTGGCGCCGGGCACTCCTTCGAGTCCCCGTGGCCTTCTTCTTGGCCTTCTTATCCGCAACACGAGTACCGGACCCAGCAGCCCCGCCAAGCAAAGGCTTCACTGGTCTTCGGCAAAGGAGCCGATACAGTTAACCGCCGGATGTGCTCCGCCATTCTGTCAAAGGCAAGGAGTTTAGATCCCGTGATAGAGTCAAACTATGAAAAGCAAGATTCCGTGAAGGGCAAAATAGCTTACCCGGTAGCTTGACACTGCGAGCTGAATCCGACGATCTTCAGAGCGGATGAGGGAGCTCGCCCTTGAACAAAGCACCTTCCTGCATCTTCATACGTAGTGTCAAGAGCCTCTTTCAGTTTGGATGCTGTGCCGATCGAACTCCCACAATTTGAAGGCCCGTTGTTGGTATGGGAGGATCCGACGGATGAGCATAACTCGACCACATTGACGAGCCCGAGATTTGGTTCACCAAGGTCCGCATGTAGGTTTGGAGTCCGGTCAGCCTCAATTACCCCACGCCAGCCGCCTCCTTCCAAGAAGTGAGCCGCTGAAGGAATACCAGCATCGAATTGGGCCGCCGCCCATTTAGGGTCGCGCATGCTCGGTGATGTAGAACCACCCCGATTTCCACCCCTTCACGGTCTCCACAAAGGAGCCATCGAGCCATAAGACGTTGGCGATCCCGCCGACCATGGCGCCTTCGCATCTACCGGCGGCGGCCCACAACCTTCGGCTTGACATTGAAGGTCTTCAACCATAAGCTGAAGTGGGGCGATGCAGAGGAAGCCTCGCGACACGATGATGAACACCGAGATGTTGAGGATGAAATTCAAAGCGATCGTGGAGGTCTAGGCCAGAGTAGAACATGAGCCCCGGACGAATGGGTGAAGTGGAAAACCCATCCGCGGAGGAAGTGGGCAAGAACACGACCACCATGGGGCTCAGGGTGGGGATGAGCTGCCCTTCGCTGGCACAGCCGACACGTCGACAACAAGTATCCGCCTTCCGCAGTTTTTTTACTTGGCCTCCGTGACGGAGGAGACCATCCACCGCCTCCCGCTCCCGACATGGCCGAGATGGTTGAGGAAGGATGTGCGGACTTGGGTGCTGGAGCTCAGAGTGCGCGGAAATGGATGAGCAAGGGAGGAGGAAGGCGTAGGTGAAAAGGGTGGATCCTTATCCCCTTATATGGACGGACGAGGCTATGCGTCCCCCACCAGCCTGATAAAACTCGCTTATCTCCCCAAGCGCCGCAATCAATGGCGCAGTAGATTGCGACGTCCGTATTGATGAGAATCTCGAATAAGGGGCACGATCCACGCTTGATAAGATGTGCCAAGGAAACCGCCTCACTAAACGCTACCGAGGTGGGACAAGAAAAATGATTCGAATAAAGGCCTGGCTGTGGTGTGATGTCACGCCGGAATACGCCAACAGATCAGGCAAAAATTATTCTCACTACGGTGGTATGTGGAACTTGTTTTGCAGAGCCGACACTATCCTTGTGTTCAAAACCATCTAAGTATTCGAGGAGGAACCCGCCTTGCAATGTCAAGACAATATGCCGCCGACTCGCTCGCCATTGAAGCCTCGGTTCAGGGGCTACCGAGGAGTCCTCGACTAGGGGTGTCCGGATAGCCAACTATCATCTTTGGCCGACTCCTAGACTATGAAGATACAAGATTGAAGACTTCATTCCGTGTCCGGATAGGACTTTCCTTGGCGTGAAGGCAATGGCGATACGGATATGTAGATTTCTACCATTGTAACCGACTCTGTAACCCTAACCCTATTCGATGTCTATATAAACCGAAGGTTTTAGTCCATAGGACTAACAACAATCATACCATAGGCTAGCTTCTAGGGTTTAGCCTCTCTCGATCTCGTGGTAGATCTACTCTTGTACTACCCATATCATCAATATTAATCAAGCAGAGTAGGGTATTACCTCCATCGAGAGGGCCCTAACTCGGGTAAAAACATCGTGTCCCTTGTCTCCTCGTTACCATCCGCCTAGACGCACGCTCAGACTCCCTACCCGAGACCCGGCCGTTTTTGACACCGACATTGATCCTTAATGTAGCGACCCGACTCAGACGGTCAAGCCTTCGTGGTATCTATGCCTATCCACGGATCAAGTATGCCGCACACACAAAGACATCAATGTATATATCAAAGTGCAATCACATGTATAAATAACGAAATGATATATACCTCGTAATACTCAGCGGAAACAATCAAACGGGTGTGTAGTCCCATCAACGCCATCGGCAGGTTGAGTGTAGACCGTAACCCCAGATCGTAACTCTCCACTGTCGAGGAAATATCTGCAACATGATACGCTGTAGCTGTGTAGGTCAAGACATTGAATGTACCCGCAAGATCACAATAAGAGAAAACAGATGATAAACTATACTATATGCAGATGGCTTTGTGGCTCAGATTCGAGTTTTGTTTATGTAAAAGCTGGTTTTATTTTCCCTACATCAAAGGGATAAATGAAGTCTGTACTATAGAGTTTTCTATCATGACATGGTTCCGCCAACCGATGTCTCATAGCCCAAATTCATCATAAGTTGCCCACAATTAAGTTATCATCCGTGTTGAGAGTTCCGAGATAGATCCAGTCCAGATGCTCAAATTGTCCGTAATCGGGACACGGCTAATCGATTAGGTTTTAACCTCTCGCAGAGGTTTGTACACTTTACCCGCAAGATTCGATCCTCTTTTACGCTCTCGCACTTCGTGGTGTTTGAGAACAAGATGACCAAAACAGAGTTCCTCGACCAACGTCTCGTGCTCATTCAATCCTACAGTAGTTCTACATCTGCTAGCACCATCCTAGCCAGAGTCACAACTAGGGTCAACCAAGCCGAGCCCATAGTGACTTGGCGGTTGCACGTAAGCTTCCGGCATGAAGTATTCTTCCGCCTCTTTGAGTCTGGTGAAGCTTTCCGCAAGATGTCATGGCGCGCTCCATGCATCCTGCCAACCATCGGATTCTCCAGGTGCCCGCCAACCATCCTTCACCCAAAGAGTGTGTATTGAATTCTTGTCTCGAGTCTTGAAGTCTTGAGGCCTTGAAGATGCAGTCCTTGCAGATTCCATCATGGAGTTGTCGCTATTGACGAGATCCTCCATTCTCACACCACTCCTCGATCACTCATACCAACCCCGCTCTACTATCGTAGCATTAAAATAAATAACGCCCGGCTTGGTAACAGGTGATGGGTTCCTACCTCATGCATACTACTCAACTACAAGGATTCAATTTCACTATCGGAGGGATTGTTACGAAGATGACACTAGATGCAATAAAACACATAGGTATGAAAACATGGTCAAAGTGAACTTGCTCGGTATTACTTGATGAAGATAATAACGCTTCGTAATAAAGACTTGGTAGAACTATTCGCCACTCCTTTGAAAATCTATATTACAGCACAATCATATAAGCAATCATCCTGGCAATCAATTCTATCAATCATAACAATACTCAATCAAAATAAAAGCAACAAAGAAAACCAAGTTTAAAACCAAAGGAAAAACTTCGAAGAAAAATTCAAGGAAAAACTAGTGGTGACCAACTCACACAAATCTTAACATAACATCACTAAATTACTCTAATATTTTTTTCTACAGCAAAGAAAATATAAATCTAATAAAATAACAGAAAATAAATTACTAATTTAATAACTAACAAAAAGAACTAATATAAAACTACTATAACCATCTAGTGAATACTAGAACCATAATATAGCAACTAGCAAACACTAAGACAACTATAACAGCAAATAATTTATTAAAACACTAATAAACTATACTAAATAAATATAACAACTAATGTCTTCACAAATAACATAAACAAAAAAACAATATAACTTGAAGTGGAAAAAGAATTACTTTTAAAACTAATAAAACTATTTTTATCCACTATCACTATGAACTAAACAAGCAATTACAAAAAAAGTAGCTAAACACTAATAAATAACTACAAAAATTTATCTACTGTAGCTAAACATAAACATATAACAACAAGTGAAAATCTACAAAAGGAACGAACTAAAAATAATTAAAAACAATAATTACATAACTAAAACAACTATATAAGCAAAACAGTACTGTTTTTACTAAAAATCTAACTTAAAATACTCCAAAATTACCAAACTAAATCCTACAGCTAAAAAAATATCATAAGTGACCAGGAGCAAAAAGAATTAATTAAAAACCTATTTTTAAACTCAAGTTATGGCCAAAATACTAATCTGAACAAAATTTATCAAATTCAAATTTAAACTACTCAAATTTGAAATCCAGAGACACTAACAGAAACTTCCGCAAATTTGTGACACATAGCAATTGGAATCACTCAAAAATACTAAAAACTCTAAAAGATATGAATTTTCTAAGATTGCTATTTTCTCAAAAAATGAATTACGGGATTTCGTGGATCTCACCGGAGTAGTCAGCCGAGTTAGGAAGAAGATCGGATCCGATGTTATGGTTGATCCTAGAGGAAAGGAGATCACGGACGGTGGAGAGGAGATCATATAAACCTCAGGAGAGGTCGAGGATGCGGGCGGTGCGGCACTTTAGCGGGCAAAGCCGTACAATGTCACTGCTGTCATGAGAGGAGAGGAGAGGAGAGGTCTTGGTTTGATGTGTTGGAGGGGGTGCTTGGGTATTTATAGTGGGAGAGAGGGTTTTGCTTGGGGTAGGGGCAAGAAATAGACTAGGATTAGGAATCCTAGGAATAAAAACGAATAACGAACGGGATCAAATCCTACTAGGATTTGTAAAAGAATAGGAAACCTTGGCCCCTCGGCTCCCTAGGTGCGTAAGGCGATGGTCTTGGCCTTGGCCGCCTTGTGGATTGGGCATGCTTGGGCCTTGGCCCATATGCGCGCTAATATATATATATATATATATATATATATATATATATATATATATTTAATTTTTTACAACAGAGAAGAAAAATGAAAATATTATATAGGCATATAATATATCAAAATTTTCAGAAAAATATTTCCTACATGATGAACATTATTCTAGCTAAATAAAATACACACAAATTTAAATAAAGCAAAGAGTGCTTCTAGTCCAATATAATCCAACAAAATTATTTTTAAAATACCAAAATGACTTCAAATTAATTTCTTCATTTTCTTGGATGTAGGGAATCATGTTACCCTATTTTCCATATATTTTGTTTTTGGAGAAAAATATTTTGAATAAAACTCAAATAACTCCAAATTGGAAATAAATTCAAAAGAACTTTGGATTTAATTCTTTTAAAACTTCCAACTCATATTTCATTTAATTTGAATAAGTCATTTTATCTTCTCTCGTGAAAATCATTGAGTTGCATAAAGCTTTGAATTCGAAATATTTTCAAATGAAATTCAAATCTTTTCAAAACCCTTTTTCATTTAAAATGGAAGTAGTCATGTCATCTTCACTCTAGGGTTTTGTGTTGGAATGAAATTGAAATCATTGAGATCCAAAAAGGGCAAAGGGAAAGTTTGGGAAAGTCATTTCATTCCCTCTCATTCAACTTTCAAAAAGTTTCAAATCCCACTCAATTTCACTCAATCAATCAAACAAACAATCAAACAACAAGCATAGTTATTTATTTAATATAACATTCCAAAATTTAGAATTTTGGGATGTTACAAATCTACCACATTTAAATGAATCTCGGCCCCTAGATTCAAGAGGCTAGCAAGAAAAGGTTAGGGTTTGGAGGTCTTCCAGCAAACCCATTGATCGGTATGGTCTAGTGTGCTACCACACTTAGAAGCATGGTTATGTTCCGACAAAACTCATGTACTTCATCCTTAGGGTTACGGCGTGTCGATCTTCTCATATCTTCTTATGAATCCTTTATCGACTCTCTTCCCAGAGGGCATAACCCTTTCCACAATATCATGTGTCATTTCATCATGGTAAGGTTCTTCCGAGACTGGGTCTTCATCTCTTCATGGGTCTGTCAGCCAATACTAAACAACTATCGAAAATCTCATGGTGGATCGCATAATTCATGGTTTCTCCTGCAGGAAAATGGTCGGGTTGGATCTCAACAGATAACTCATTTATTGGCAACGGTTGCCCAGTAGGGTTCCATCGTCCTACCATTCTATGGTTTTATGGCTTATCGCTATCGACACTCTTCTAAGGTTTTCAAGGCTCTCCGATTTTCCATCAACATATGATAGTTCATGATAGAAGTCTCCAGTATGGGGGCCAATCCATCCTGCATTTGAATCATTACCACATACGTGAAACAGGAATCACGATTCTAACACTTGGGCATACTCACAAGCATTGCAGAATTTCTCTTGTCGATTAACCGAGTTCTAATAAATCCATGGTTTCGCAAGTTGAACAAGACATCTAACGCTTTCTTCACAACCCTCGGGTTTTCGTATCCTCGATGATTAAACTCAGAGTTCTCTTCCTGAATATGTTCCTACAGCAAGTGTGCTTGCTTCTTATTAACTCCCTGGCCCGTGGGTTATGGCCACTTCAACTTCTTGTACAAGTTTAACTCATCCTTCCGAGGATTATCATTCCATATTCCAACATTACATCTCCTCAGAAATCCAATAGTACTTCTTCCTTCATACCCTTGTGGTGACGATCATACAAAACTCCAACTTATTTTGTCCAGCCTTCTATGGACCTGTCATGAATAACACTTTTCTTTCTTCATTGATCCTATGGCTTTTACGGAGTACTACGACACCAAAAAGAATGCACTAGTTTATCCATAAATCCCATTATTTTCATATCAATCTTTTATTACATCCTTAACCATTTTTCAGAATCCAAATTCCAAAAGTTTATTACAAATGCTGCCACCCACATGGTTCGGTATGGCTTATTATTACTTCCAACTTTATTTATTTATTATCTTCGAGTATTCTTTAGTCCCATTGAATTGTGCGAGCATAGCGCCTGAAATTTTCTGAAATCGCTTCTTCGTGTTGGCCTTGAGCTTTCACCTCCATCATCTCTCGCATGCACTTCTCTTAGGTATTCCCCTATACGGAGTCTTGCTTCAAGTATTTCTCGATCCGGCGATGGCTTCCATGGTGCTTCATTTAACAGCGCCGAAGAAAGTTGCTTGTGGCACATGTGAGATGAAAAAGTATCGCCCCATCATCTTGGGAAAACTCTTTTCAAACGGTGGAGGTGTATACCAAAGTTCCACTTTGCATGAAGGGTAGCCTTTGTAGACTG
>JAHIAM010003943.1:0-117194 GCA_021605205.1 Aegilops longissima | reverse complement strand
TCGCCGTGGCGCCGCACTCGCCTTCTTGTTGCTCGGGCACCTGACCGGATCTCCATCTCGCCTCCGTTTCCCGATTCACGCTACCATGCAGCACCGCTTATATGTGGCGCGGATCCGAAAAATCATAGGGAGTTCATCAAGGGCAAATCCCGCGTGTGAGGAAGGGATGGAGGACGCCACCAATTGACGACAACTATAAATTATATTTTTCCTTCACTGTTGTGGTAGAAAACAAAGAACGGTCATTTTCCTTCACTATTTAGGAAGAAAACATACACAGTACGGTGGAAATCCCAAAAGGCGTGGTGTGGTATTATATAGAGTCATGTTCGCTTGGGTTTGTGTTCAATGATTCTGCTGACTCGTTAAGATGGAGAGGCACGACATGAACCCGCGGAGGCATGGCGTGGTATTACATACAGTCATCGCTGTTATGCTTATCGCAGAAATACAACGGAATTGGATTCAGATGTGAACCTCACTGCTTACTTCTCTTCGAGGCAATGAATGGACGATCCGAGAGACACCACCCTTAAAAGCACGGCAAGAACTCCAGACAACCACGGCCTCTGTACCAAGGAGCCACTATCAAACACACGGAAGTGAAGCAACAAGGACCACGCTTACTAATAGAAGAAGCACTTTATCGGCCGGGCGCTGTTCTTTGTCGCGCATGTGAGGGACGGGCCGTGGAAGGCATGTTTTTCAGAAGAGAACGAACGCCACGGTGCTACAATGCACAAGGTGAAAGCATGGTTGTACAGATGCACCGTTGAACAGTCACGGCTTTGATTATACAATATGCAATCGTTGAACACGCATCATGTGCACGGGTGTGCCTCCGAGTTTTCATTTTTTTACGACATATACATAAATTAAAAGAATCTGCTCCACGCCGAAGCACGGGTGGAAGCACACAAAGGCATCGCGGCGGTATTATATAGAGTCATGTTAACTTGTGTCTCGTCTTTTCGAATGATTCTCATGACTCGCTCAAACGGAGAGGCACAGACGTAAACACGTGAGGCATGGTGTGGTATTACATAGAGTCACGTCCGCATATAAGTATTATGCAACCGTGAGAATCACGCTGAACACTCACCAGCTTGTATGGCATGTGCCTCTCGATATTTTTCACCGCCGAGTAAAAATACATAAACAAACAAAAGGCTTTCTATTTAAATTTGTTTTGTTTCTATAACTGCAACAAATTAACTTACAAGTCATTCTTATAACCACAGCACGAGAAATTAAAAAATCGACACCAGCCCGCCTCCCCACCGATCACTTGTTATTTCATCGCCCACGCCCAGCCTTGTTTTTGAATGTTCTGTGATCCATTCTTCCTTCTAACCTTGTGCAACCCCATCCCATCGCATAGCTATTCAACCTATTTACCGTAATATTAATATTCATACATAAAACAAAGCGAATGATTGCGGTCATCACTGTTTTTGCTTACGCCCTGCTTAAGCTGCATTATTACCTTTAATTTTTCTATTCGCATCGCTTCTCCGTACTAAAAAGTCTCCACTCGCACCTTTCCTTTCTCGAAATGGACTGCGAGATTCCATGCCTTGTCTCGGCTTCCCCGCATGCATTCTGTGCCCGCTTGTGTGATGTTCGATTCTTGCATAGATGCAAGACTTTGGTAAATGCTCCTCATTGCCGCTGGGGTCGTTGGAGTTGCCGGGCGTCTCGACGCCTTCCTCCCCGGGCTTGGAGTGCATTGTCCCGAGCCGCTTGATGTCCTCGATGGTGTTGTCGGTGTTGTCGGCCATTTCATTGACCTTTGCCCTCTTCCCTCGATGTGATTTCCTCTTCTCCTCTTCAATCCTCATCCTCTCCTGACTTCCGGGTTATCCAGCAGCTTTGTTTTCCGTGGACTTTAATCCACAACGCCGACTTGGATGCAGCTTTGTTGCCTTTTCCTTTCTTTCTCGTAACCAGCTTTGATTTGATCTCCTTTTTCGTGCCCTTTGAGCCACCTATGGAGGGTTCTTGAGAGTTTCGCAAGAATGCATGTGTCCGTTCCTCAAAGTGCCGCCATGACTTTTATATTCATATCTACTATACACTCACGCAGTAACATTGTATGCCTTCTTTTCTCGCACGATTTGAATAGATATACGATAACTCAGCCGTAAGTGAGGCCAATCTCATAGTTTCATCTTCTTCAGCGGTCATGCTATCACCTTGACTTGTAGACGTAACTTTCAAACTCTCCGATAGATTCCTGGTCCATCTCGGATGACAAAGGATTTTGGAAGTTGATCGATCATGCCTATTTGGTCCATCACCTTAAGCACATGGCAGCACCGAATGCCATCCCTACTCATTTTCTGCAACAGTAATCAGATATTTCTTTTTGCTCATCCACATCTACCCTGAACTCAGACTTGTCAAATTCCTCGCCCAGATATGGTTTCCACACTTTTTCTCCAGGCTCAGTAATATTTTTTTTAAAATGCTGCCTCCCCTTTGCCAGGTCGAGCACTTGAAGTAAGTCCGTTCCGAGCTCCAGCTGGAATTTCCTGAAAATTTCATTGGTGCATACTTGACTAGCTTGTTTTTCAATCGTAAAACCCGCCTCTAGTGTTGGCGCCTTTCTTCCTGCTCGTGTCTTTTCTTGTCAAGTGGCAAGGAAATTTTACTGAATCATGTGATATGCATCAACAAACCTTTTTATAGTGTCCCCTGTGGTCGATATAATTCTTCCACATCGAATTGCGGCTTCCTTACCACGCAGTGGTTGTTGACTAGAAAGGATAGAAGCAAGATTTGAAGTAAGCCGCACCCAAAAATTTTGGAGTTCCATAGCGTGTTCAGTGTTTGTTGCTCTTCCGCTTTGTGCACAGAAATTGCTGCTTCTGCACGCCAAACTCGCTCTTGATTTAGTGAGTTTTGACGATTCAAATAAATCATCGACATCCCCAAAGGCGCAAACATCGCTATGCTATTTTCCTTCGTGTTCTTCCTAATATGCCACCAGCAGTAACTCGTGGCCTCATTCTCTAAGAGCTTCCTTTATTGCAGTTTTCATCACCGTCCTGGTCTGTTATTATGTATTTAGCCTCTTTACCTCCCATTGCCTCGACAAACGTGTTTAGGAGCCACTTGAATGACCCTATTTTCTCATCCTTCAAAAGGCCTAGTCCAAATAGACGGTCCACCCATGGTTGTTAATACCTATAATTGGTGCAAATGGCAAGTTATATATATTCAGAGAATGTCGTGTCAAAAGACACGTAAATCTCCATATAGCTCATAATTCATCTTGAACAAGGAGTCTATCCGCAACAGGCCCGTGACTACATTGTTCTCATCTCTTCCACATGGTGGAATCTCGCCTCCGCCTCGTGACATCGGGCAAATAGTTTCATGGTGTCCTCGATATCAATGATGCGCCTCCAGCCCCGTCCCCGCGATGCAATGTTGCTTATGTAAATCATGTCAACATAATTTCTACCGTTTCCATGGCAAGAAAATTTGTATAACCTTCCTCGGTTCTAACCTCGCTCTGCAGCACTTGTATAAAGAATTTCTCCGAGGTGTCATCTTCTTATAGCATCTCATGAACTTCAAAGATCCAACTGATGGGTGAAGTTGGTTGTGTTTCAGGCGCACGCTCTTCGATACCATTTCCTACTATCTCCATCCTCTTGGCTGTTATTTGACTGGGCAGCTTGTCCGGATCAAGAAATTGCTCCTTCTCCTTAACATGTCTCTCTGCTTGTTTTATTCCGCCTTCCTTGGTGCATCAAACACCGCTTGTCAAGCTGTTGATCATATGTCGATCTTTCTCGCCGCTGATCGCTTGGCAGCAAAGCCAACCTTTCTCGCATATCTGCACAAAAAGAAAAGGCACTCATCCAATGATCCAATACCATACCACCCTCCCGTTCGATCACTTCGTGACATCCTCAATCGCTGGGTATATGCCTCTCTCCAACATGTCGCCCATTTCTTTTCTACAATGGTCGGCGGCGCCATGGTGATTCTGTCTACCGTGTCTTCATTCGTTGGATTGCATTCACTTCCGATAACATCGGCCATCGCCAGCCACAGTCCACTTACAGCCGGAGCTGCCGCTGCTCGTTGTTTGTCACACGCAGAGACCGCTGCTTCGCATGGCACGGTCAAATCCATAAATGGGTCCGCTTTCCACCGTCGCATTGTGCAATGTTGCTACGCGTTTCTCCCGCACTGTGCAACCAAGGGATCTGCTGCTCCTACCATGCAATCAGGTTGCCGCTTGTACGCCATTTGCTGCCGTGAACGCTATGCCTTTTGAAATGGATGGAGAACTATGATATTGCCTTGCCTCATCTCTTATCCCTCCGCCAAACTCTCAACACATGGCACGAAATGAATTAGATATCCAGAGCAGCATATGCATTTTTTATTTCTAAACAAAAAGATTTACATGACTCATCGTGGCTCATCCGTATACCAAAACCATACCCGGCTCTCTTCACCAAGGATAAGCGTACACCGATGCACTGCTCACATTACACCCAAAGAAGACGAACGTGACTATGCTACACACACATCTCGACAAAGAGGCATGTGATAAAGCTTTCGCACACCATACAACCGGAGAGGCACAACAACATCCAATACAATAGAACAACTGCACATACAACCATACCGTATGGACAGTCAGACTCCTATTTTGCACTTTACCCTCGTTCTTCCATAAAACTGTTTGTGTGTTGAATTGAAAAGCATAGTCTGGACGTGAGCTTTGTTATCCCATGCCTCTTTGTCCAGCAAATCTTGGCATAACCTCCGCGGCATTGGTAATTTAGCCGACGATTCTGAATGCTATCGGAGATCCTTTGAAGGACCCTCATGTTGAATGCCACAGTGATCCTTTCAAAGGACCTTGCATTGTGTTTTCATCAACTGCGGATATCATGATATTTGCTTCCTTGCTCGTGACTCGCTGTGTGCAAGATACTACAATTTAAATATACCGCATTTAAAACAAAGAAAAATTGATCATGAAAAAGATATACATTTGCTTTTAAATGTTGTTGCACATTCGTATTTTGCTGTCACCTATATTGCTTTCCGGGTGCTACCGAACAAGAAAGTTTATTCCTCCTATGTTTGACTTTGTTGTTGGGCTCTTCTTGCTTGTGCAGCACCATACCCAATCCTTGAACACTAATGCTTTTGTTGCCAATGATCCTCTCGCTTGCATCAAAGAAAATACTATTACCCTGCACCGCTTCATTATGACCGCTTTCAAATGTCAAGGCCACAACGCTCAAGACTGCTTAGTGGTGGCACGAAAACACAACACCCGGGCTTTCATTATTGCACGAAAACTTGCATGTACGGTCAAAGCCAGCGTTTGAATTTTCGCTGTTACCTCGCACAATCCGCTTAGTGGAGTATCCGATGCTTAGAATGCCCTCTTCGCAGGGTGTCCGCTGCACACCATGCTCCTCGGTTGGGATGTTTGCCAAGAACTTGTATCTCACTTGACTCTAATTACTCCAGCCCGCATGGCATGTGCGTGTTTGATAGCATCTCGATCCTTGTTCTTCTTCTCATTTTGTAGTTATTTTTTCTTCCACCTCTCAATACTCAATTGCACACAGAGATGCACAGATAAACAGATATTACAAGCATTCATCCGTGATATATTAATCAATTTTGTTGTTCTTAATGATCTACTAATTGGTGTTCTCGGTGGCACCTTGACAAAAAACGCCCCGTAAATAAAAGACCAAACCTTAATGTTCAACTGCCTTACTATTACCTGCCTCCCATAATCCTTGTCGATGTCTTTCAAAGACCGACCGCCCCTCGTTGTCCCCGACAAATGACACACTCTAACGCTCGCCAAAAAAGAGACGAATAAATATAAAGGTTATAAACCCGCAGATTGCAAGTTGAAAATTTTCAAAGTCGATCTCAACCTTTCTTACTAACGATTACACTTACCACACAATAGAGATATATTTTACTTATATAATTGAAATATATTAATATATATATATATTAATTTTTAATTAAACTACAACCTCAGCCAAAGTGAGATCCTCTGTCACATAGTTTGTTTGTGCAACACTTAACACAAAGATAACCATTCAAACTCTAACAAAAGTAACAAGCTCAGACATAAGGACGAGAGTACATAAAACAAAAACAAACTCAAATCAGAGCTACAATGTAAAACTAAACAGTTTTATTCTAACAACCCGACCACAAGAAATTCATCCACAAATTGAATCTGTATCAGAATCGCCATGCAAAGGTGCATTGATAATTTTTTACTAACCTTTGATTGCCAATCTTATGCTCTTGATTGTTCGAACTCACACCTTTCTAAATTGTGAGGGGATCTGCCTCCAGCAGTTTGTCAACGATCTCCTTCAATGATTTTGAATCGAGAGAGAGAAAAGAGAAAGAGAGACGGAGAGAGAGAGAGAGAGAGAGAAAGAGAGAGGCTACTTTGATTTTTGCATGCAGGAGAACAATAACCCGATAGGTGGGTGAGTTTTGGGACGCATGAGAGATGCACGTTTTTTCAAGTGACGAGATGTGGTAGGTCGACTCACTTGACCGCCGATGAGACTGACAAGGGCTCTCAGCTAATAATTCCTCTAAGTCTCTCACTAACTTGTGGGGTCGGCCTTATATGAGTCCCACGAGGAGTACCTCCATCCGGGTGAGAAAATGTGGTAGGTGGACTTCAAGTCATAACCGACATGTGGGCTCTCAAATAGTTCCTCCAAGTATTTGACTAACTTGTGGGGTCATCCGCAAGATGAGTTCCAGATCTCTCTTCATCTAGCATCGGTGGCGACAGGCGAGGCATATTCTACCTCTCCAAAGGAAAGCAAATCATGTTCCCTCCGTGATAGTTTGCTCATCACTGAAAAATTATTGGTCTCTTCATCTCAATCGTCGTGGATCTCCTGTTCAAGTAATACATTGCATCATCACCATGATTATTCCACCGATTCAACATTTGAACAAAAACCATTACCGTGCTAGTAATTCTGTGGGTCTGTACACACTGATCTCACATGAATACAAAGCAGGTGGGGCGCGATTTGAATATCGGTTTCGTTCCAATTATCTTCAGCTGGTCCGTGCTCAAATGTTGCAAGTCTTAAAGTGTATGGGTTATGGATTTAAAATTAGGACTTAGCTGACCTCACTTTAATCATGCCAACTTCATGTTTGCGCTGTGGTTTTGCTAAGTTTGTTATATCTCCACCATGCAAAACTTAAGCACTCTCGTGACTACATATTATATTAGTTGCAGCTCAATGAAACTCGCAGCCAAATTCACCGCCCCTCGATCCCTAACATGAGGTCACAGGTCAAATGATTATATAGATCTGCAATCTATAGCAGAGATCCAAAGGACTTACGTACTCTTTGAAAAGCAAGCATTAACTCAGAGTTAGAAACCATCTTACATGGACCAAGTTGTTGATGATGGTCTCACATGGACTGCTAACGACCGCCTTTACATAGCTGACTGTAACGATGATGTCTAGTGACCTCTTATGTAGAGTTCTATGAGATGGACTCCACCCCACAGCCTCGTCGGAGACTCACCCCAGCATTGGTCATGGCACGTAGATTGTCACCCAAGATTTCATGGTTCATGACCAGCTAGAAATAGAGAGACTAAGGATCGAGTTAAATGTGCAAAACAAAAACCTTGTTGAGGAGTATAGGACAAAGAAGCAGCTTGCTGCCTCAAGTAGGTGTTTTTATCATGCATCTCGGTGTGTCGTTGAAATTTCTTTGGAAATCAATGCCTCTCATTCTAGCTGCATTTTTAATCACGGCTTAAATATTTGTCTCTGCTTTGTCGACTCATGCTTGTATGTAAGCTTCTCGTAAAATCATGTGGTTCAACAATACATTTGCTAAAGGTCATTTCTTATCTTTGTCCACAGAGCTGTTACAATGGGTGAATATGAAGAAGAGTTCAGACAAAAACTTTTCCGTAAATTCATTACTATCTCGAAAAGCTAATGTAACCACAAAATCAGCTTGTCAAAGATATTGGATTTGGATACCTTCTAGATCTCAGGCCGTCAGCGAGCTTCCAAGGTGTTTCTGCCTGTTTGCTTGTCCGCTATTTTGATTGCCCTTCCAGTGTTTCATATTGCCTAGTGGATACAGTATCTCATCAACTTGTACACCATGCACCGGATCTTAGAAATTCCAATCGGGCGGCAGATTATCCCTAGAAAAAATGCTCGTAAGCTTTTAGATGTCGTTAAGTCTCAAACTCGTGTGTTGGGCACACTACAAATATTACAGTAGTTAATCGATCTCATAACCCCAGAGTCGACAGGAGAAGTGTTTCAATGGGTTTTTGTGATGTTTGCAACACCGGTATTTCTATGCCCAACGACATATGACTGCATTAGCCCTCGACTACTTAGCTGCTCTAGAAGGACCAAAAGTAACATATCATCATATGATTGGTCCAATATCACACAGAGAAACCGTGGCATCACTCCAAACCTTCAAGGACAAAGGATTTGCATGCTCTATGTGGCTGCCTCCCCGATTCCAAAGTGGTTCGCTCACTAACTTGTACATTTCTTTATACCCACAAGCAGCTACAAGAACATGATTCGCTTTTACCTCTTCCCCACTTGCGATAACGATTTTGAGTACCGGATACGTAAGATTATGGACTCGAACCCGACATTCCTGCAAGACTTGTCATGTGGGACATAGAGGCCATTAAGAATTATGCTAACATAGACAGCCCAACAGAGGATGTAATTTTTGGGAAACACACGGTGAGTCAACTTTTCATAATTTTCCTTTGGCGTAAGTTTTCACTCAATATAATGACTTAGCTGCAATGTATTAACTTAACTTGACTGTAATTGTTTCCTTCCGCATGGCAACTGAAGACATTAGGCGACGCCTTTCCAACCACCGCCGGCTTTCAGCGCCTTTTGCCAAGTGAGTCCTAGACTAGAAGCCTACATAGAAGAATTTGTGCCTCAAGAAAACTTTGTTCCGTAAGTGATTTCCAGCCATCGCACCTGATTTTATGTTTGAAATGATGTTCCTAAGTTTTTACTGTAAAAAGATACATGTCCTATTGTGTTCATCTAGACAGTTTCTATAGTACGTTAGCTGTGCTTTTGTGTTAAAACTAGAAGTGCTTCATAGGACGTTAGCTGTCCTTTCGCGGCTTATCCGCATAGCTTCCTATAGTACGTTAGTTGTGCTTTTCTCGTTAAAACCGAAGTGCTTCCCAGTGACATTAGTCGTGCTTTTGTGTTTAATATAGAAGTGCTTCCTATAGTACCTTAGTTGTGATTTTGTGTTAAATATAAAAGTGCTTCCTATAGTACCTTAGATGTGCTTTTGTGTTAAATATAACAAAAGTTTCCTATAGTACCTTAGCTATGCTTTTGTGTTAAAACTAGAAGTGCTTCCTATAGGACGCTTAGCTATGCTTTCTAAAACCAGAAGTGCTTCCTATAGGACGACGCTTAGCTGTGCTTTTGTGTTAAAACCGTATGCTTCCTATAGTATGTTAGCTGTGCTTTGTGTAAAACTAGAAGTGCTTCCTATAGGACGTTAGCTGTGCTTTGTGTTAAAACCGTAAGTGCTTCCTACAGACGTTAGTTGTGCCTTTGTGTTAAATATAGAAATGCTTCCAAAAGTACGTTAGTTGTGCTTTTGTGTTAAATATAAAAGTGCTTCCTATATAGTAATGCTATCTGTGCTTTTGTGTTAAATATAGAGTGCTTCCTATAATACGTTAGATGCTTTTGTGTTAAATGTAAAATGCTTCCTATAGTATGTTAGCTATGCTTTTGTGCTAAAACTAGAAGTGCCTCCTATAGGATCTATAGTTGTGCTTTTATGTTAAAACCGAAGTGCTTCCACAGACGTTAGCTGTTCTTTTGTGTTAAATATAGAAGTGTTTCAGATAGCACGTTAGTTGTGCTTTTTGCTAAATATAAAAGTGCTTCCTATATAGTATGTTAGTTGTGCTTTATGTTCAATATAGCACCGCTTCTCTGCAGCGGTAGGTCAACCATGCTTCATACAATACATCGGGTGTGCTCTTTCAAGCAATGTGTTGACCATGATTCATGGACCTTGTTACCCCTGGCTTCCCCAAAGATATCATGTGATTCTGCAATTCTTGCCGTAATGTATAGTAGCTCACAAGATATTTCTCATTTTCGATATTAATAACTAATTTTCATTTCGGCGTTAAAATTTCTGATGTTTTTTTCAATTATAGGCCAAGGTGAAAATTGCCAAAGTTATCAATGAAATGTACACGAACTTTTCTCGGTTTCAACCAGTTCTCGAAAGGAATTGAGAAGTCCTTTCACTTGGTAGGGATCTTAGTGCAAAAGAAACCAAGACCGTAGACCGGGTGTTTATTGTAACTTGCAACAGACAACTCAAATGAAAAAAGAAACTCTTTCATCACCCCCTTCAACATATTCTACGCCCAAGTTCTAGCACGACAAGCAGCCAAAGTTCTTCCAAAGAAGGGTTCGACCAAAGGTCCCTCACGCCACGCCATACTCCCCGAAAATTTAAAGGGTTGCTGCGATACCCCTCACCTGCATTCTGTAATCCATACGACAAAGAGCAGTCCCAAATTGTCTATCTTCACACCTAAAATCATCAACCTGGATTAAGTTGATAATCGAGGTGAACAGGATCGACCACAACAAAGAGGACATTGATGAACAAGCCAAGATTCATCTCGACAAAGAGCATAACCATCTCGCACAACTGCCTTTGATGGCTTGCTACCATGTATTCTTCATGCCAACATCTGAGATGCCGAGAGCGGGCAATTATAATGACAAGTGAAAATTGGCTCGAAAGTGTTCTGTATGGATTGAAACCCAAAATTCTGTTGGAGGATCTGCGCACCACAACTTTCCGACAAGCCCACTAGAAAACTCTTGGAGGAAACAGCAAAACTCATCAGCACAGTAAACATCAACCTCGCACTCACAAGTTGACAAACAATTATCGACCGTCCAATCTCAACGGATACACTTGGAGCACATGTTTATCACATTGGGAAAATGTCACCAACTATCGTATGGTCCAAATGTTCTGAGAAGCGCCACAAAAATTCTCCAACCAACACAAAGAGCCTCAATCAGATCCCAACTCGCATAAAAGTTAAACATTGTCATCGAACGATGTTCTTCTTCACCGTCGTAAGCTAAGGTCCATCTTGTTTCAATTTTGAGAGATGAGAAGAACATTGCTGAAACCGAACGCACTGCAGCTATTTCCTCCCTTGCTCCTAGAGTAGCCGCTATCACCGATTCTCGATAGTGGTTCTCGCATAGTAATCGACACGAGAAAAGCACTTCCATCCACTAGTGATGCTACATTCATTACTACCACATCTCTCGATGCGTAGAAAATAACATTGCATAAGAACATGAACAATGTACCAAACAAACTATGTATTGATCCACATGCACAACGCCCCTATTACCACAATCGCACATCCACCGTAACCGAAACACAAATGGCAGCTCAAAAGAGGTCCTTATAGCAGTCAAGATCCAGAAACAATAATACGGCACCTCCTAAGAAAAGAGTTAGAATAACGGAGCCTCCACATAATTCAACAGTAAATCGCAACCAATCGCCTCTACATGGCTGACAACCACTGAGGCCTCCTTGATAATCGGATTCATTGATGATGATGAAATATGGTCCCACCCATCTATCTATGAACAACTTGATGAGTCGTTGAAGAAACTAAGAAGCAACCCTTTCATAACCAAGTAGCATCCCAACAATGCCAACCTGACATCGCCTCACACTTGACCAAGAATTCAACCTCTACCATCGAGATCTTGCCTTTCTAACTATCAAGAGCCACATATGCCCAAGAGATCAGTGCTCAATGCCAGCGTGTAGCCAATTTCTCAGGTGTTTTGATACGCCATACTTCATACAGTTTAACTCAAACTGTCTTGTCCGACAGCTTTGCCAAAGAATCGCTTTGTCCCAACACTACCAACCAGTTCCTACTCTCAAAAACAACTACTACCGATGTCTTGGTGCTCGTAATAACGGCAGCTCAAACAGCAGCCAGCACTCACCTTATGCAATGAACAACCAAAGTCACAAATAGTACCACCAACAAAACCCCTGCCCATAATGCCCACTACCCCCAACACAATGATGCTCGGGATTACAATACCGCACGGTGCCAAGAACGCCAACCGCAAGAACAGAATCCATCAAAGAACTATGAACAAGCGAAGTCTCATGGGCAAAGTTACAGTGCCTTTGCAACAACAGCCTCAACAAAGATGCATTATTCTGCCATCGTCTCTGCAACATTTTCCAACAGATATTCCTTCGAGCTCAACCGTGATCCAACCGTCGTAACATTACAACTAATGCATGCAAAGACTAACCACCGTGACTAATGGTCCAAAGAAACAACAATTGTAATGAGGGCCATATAAAACTTAGTAATGGTCAAATGAACTCCGTGGTCATGTCTTCCAAATTTCATCAACATCATTCTCGCCTAGAACAGACTCGTTCATCGACCAAGGAATAGCCATCAAGATCATCGCCAACTTTTGGAAATAAGAGATTCTACAACGCAGGAGAAGGAAGTGTATGAAACAATCGTCGACAATACACCGTGCATCACCAAAATGATAGGTAATGAATTAGTTCTTCCCGTTATGAATAATGTTTTGATCCTTCTTTTACTAATCGCAATGCATTCTCTGCCTCAAGCTTTCAAATTAAAGTGTTTCGCCTGATTCTTCTACTATTGCAATTGAATACTCATCAACTCTAATGTTAAACAAGAAAATCATACGATTTAAAAGGAATTTATCTTTTTTGGCAGCAAGAGGATATTCTTCGTCAATCGACGCTAAATGATCATCGAACTTTAGGTTTGTTAATGAAGGTATAATGGATATATCAACTCATTCATGGTCGGCGTTACTCAGAGTTGCTGATGAAAGAACAATTCTATGCAACGCCGACATTTATGCACAAGCATATAATGTACATTGACGCTTCGTAAGTTCTTGCTTCTGGCAAATAATAATAATAACCCACATTTACTACTACTACCACGCCAATGACGAAGCTTCGATTTTCTCGCAGGATAAATTTCAACTTCTAGGAGCAAGTAATCAACTACTCAAGGAACAAATTGTAGAAAAACTATTGGGTTCAAAGCTGCCCAACAAATGCAACATCGTGAGTTCACCCTACTCACCTATCTCGTTCAGTTGTTCGCCTTCAATTCTTCTAGATTTTCTTGTTACAATGATATAACTTCCTCGTTATTTGTTTTAGGTCTTAATACCTGTAAGAAAGAAACCACATTTTATCTACCTTTCATCATCGTGAATCTTGCAATGCGCCGCTCAAAATTCTATGTCCTTATATCAATTATGTATGGTATAAAGGAACACTCGGACATTGTCATCGAACACTTCAAGAGAGCTTACCATTCTGCTTTACAACAACCATCCTCACACAATGGCCTCCTTTCATGTCAAACTCTGGCAGTAGTGTATGTAACTCGCATAAGAGAGTGAGTTTCTTTCAACTGTAGCTCTCACCTCTTTTACACCATGCATTTTTTATTCCACTACATATCCTATATCATCGGGCCCACCTTCTAACCAATAACATAATGCTCTAAAATTTTGTGGATGATGTGTTATTTAAACCATGCATTTGATGCCCCACATTAATTTGAATAATAATTCATTTTTATCAATAATGTAAGCTTACTCTCATTGACAACACATCAACATACACGCTCATCCAAGCCAGCTGAACTTTAAGTTTTACAATAAATTTAATTAGTTTGTGCGCTTATGTGTTTTGGTGATCCATGTGAAACCGATGAGAGAACAACTATCTTTCAAAATGATAACATCGAACTATAACACAGGCCATGTATTTGAGGCATCGAGCATCGCATTTAAACAAACACAACATCCGCGCGAAAGAAGAAGATTTGGAAGAAGATGACTACTGCTTAAATTAGCCTTTAATTTAGATGGAGCCATCCAACATTGTTTCAGCCATATCGACTCATGTAATCACAACAATGTTTCAGCTTATTTTTGTGTCGGGTCCAAGATATCTCGCTGCTAGGTTCTGATTAACCACAAGCAGCATTCAAATGGTCAAGTCTCAAATTCCCTAATGTTAAACATTTACAAATAAGAATCGATTTTTTCGAAGTTGTAAACATGATATTCAAGACATCAATTCCTTTGCACTAGAACACCACTCACTTCGAGTAGACATAATAAAAGAAACAATTGAAATACGAGGAAAAACACTATCGATTCGTAGAAGTATCCGATTTAAGGAGCCAAATGACTACGCCCAAAGAATGTTGTGCCTCTTATCCACGAGAACATGCCACTCTTACCACGGATAACTAACTGCGCACACAAGTGCGCCACCGCTAACACATGACCGGCCCTCGATAGCTTAACACCGGTCCCTCCCCAAGCCAACGAAGTCATGGAAGTACCACTGTGACTCAAGTTAACGAAGAAGATTCATCCTCTCGCGAGCAGACGACTAAACTGAACAAAATACCAAAACAGTAATAACGACTGTGACTCAATCAAAAAGGTCTCGGACTCACAAGTTTCACCGACGAAGTCTTCTCAGCAAGTAAGTTAAAGCAACGTTTTGAAAGAAAGACACGCATCGCGTTTTGAATAACATCGAGACGCGTTTCTCCAACTAATGTGCTGTAGAAAGCATTTATAATCCATGCATACAACTCGACTCAACATAACATAGGACATGCCTCCACTAACTATACAAAGTGACTTCACTAGCCGACTAACTAGAAATATTACGTAACATACAACCATGATGTGACTCATACTAACATAACGCAAGGTTTCTCCGAATTTAGTACCCAAAGGAAGGATAACGCCCAAACATACGACAATGCATCCATACCTTCACGGCAATGCCTTTCAAAATCAAAGCACCACCACAATAATTGGAACACGAAATGCAATCGTCACTAACACAATACTCCCACAAAGAACTCTCACATCGGATTATCGCCCCCAAAATGTACAAATATATATTGAAAAAGGCAGCACAATGAGAAAATCTGAAGAATCTTAAACACACCCAAGCTCGTGATAAAAACATTTCAAACACACAACCACAAATCAGATATTCGATATAAAACAACCATGCCAAACACACTACTTAACACAAAGTGAAAGTGACGCTCTTACCTATCAAGCAGACCATATTGAGAGAAGAACCAAGCAGCTAGCAAACTAATAACACTAGAGCGCGCCTTTGCCTAAAACAAAAACAATGTATCCTCGAGCAGACGGGTGTCCGCTGCCTAGATTCACGAAAAGTGCACATCTGAGTGGTCCTCTTAATACATCTCATCTTATACCAACGAGTAGCAAAAAATCATAGAGGAAAATATTCTTGAAGGAACCCAATCAAGAAAAACATAATAGAACAAAAATAAACTTAAATTTCCAAACCACCAACTCCATCTAGTTCAAAATAAAACCACCACAATTACAAATTCATCGCTTGATGTAATATTACCCAATACAATAACTATCAAATAACCAATTCATCACACAATCTCGAATCCATCCGAGATCAGAAGACAGAACGATGCAGATGTCCTCATCGATGTAAACCGCCAGTACAGCTCATAGCTCACATACCCTTCCCACAGAAAAGCAAATGAAAACATCAATATACCAAAAATACAAATTCAAATTGCTTCTCGCAACAAAGGCAAGAAAATCAATCTAAATGAAATATTCACTTCATGTGAGCTCCATATTTCAGTGTGATCAAAGGTAAGTGGCTTCCAATCCCAAGAGTGATGAAGAAGTTTCGAAAAGAGGACTCGCTTCGAGTAAGATTCACCAATGATGGCTCCTACTAAGTCCTCCATGGAATCCTTTCTTCACCGCTTTTATCATGAACATCTCTTGATGTCGACGTGGTACTTTCCTCGAATTCTGATGAAATCTTGAAAAGAGCATCTCTAATATTCCCGACGCCTACACTAGATAAAGTTATACCTCTATTCTCAAGGAAATCCTTCAGATGTGGCACCGTCCTCGCCTTGAAGAAGTGATAGACTAAAACATGATTCCATAGATAGTTAGTCGTGCATGATGGCGATTTCTTCTACTTCCATAACAATCCTTTCATGTGAACTCCATGCTCGAGACTCAACAAACTTGTACTTCTCCTCGCCGTTAACCAGTCCTCGTATTAAAGGCAAAGTGATCTCTCCACCTTGCCAAGCTGGTGTACCACACGCCGAGCTTCATGTTACCATCGGCAACCATCGGATGGTACTTGTGGTGTTCAAAAGTCGCTCACGGCAGGAGCAGCAAGGTGCCAATGGAGACTTCGAGACCCTCGCGACAAGCTTAGGGAGTGTGAGGAGGTGGAAACCGCCGATGTTCTCGTGGCTACACACGACGTGGAGACCTCACAAACACGGCCAGTATTTAACATTGGTGAGGGACGCTTTGAGTTACCATATGCATTAATGTGTGAACTAGGAGCAGCGATAGACGGTTGTGCTTCCGGCTCATGGAACCATGCACTTCCTAAAGTCACGGTTGTACAAATAATTGATACCGCTGGAGAAACCGAGGAGCCTCTAACTTTATTTTACGGTAAATGACACATCGAATAGTCACATCAAACAGCCACCACATCGGGTCATCGATTCCTCCTTTGAACAAAGACCACCGACGGAAGAATCCAATGAAGCAAACGAACAGCCTCATCAGACACCTTAGATCCGAAGGCCGTAACTCATCCATCCTCATCTAGCTAGATTCTTACCATCCGTCCCTCGATAGTCAAGGCTGGTTTCACGTAAGGCACGGGTATGCAGGCACAAGACGCACATACATGTTCATGCCACGCACGGGCGCATAACTTTTTGAGATACGCTACCGCTATGCCGCCAGAGGACGAAGTCGCCGGTGGCGCGCACCTCGCCTTCTTGTTGCTCGGGGCACCTGACCGGATCTCCATCTCTGTCTCCGTTCCTGGATTCACGCCGCCTGCGAGCACCGCTATATGTGGCGTGGATCTGGAAAAACTGCTAGGTCTTCACTGCGGGCAAATCCCGCGTGTGAGGAAGGGATGGGAGGGGACGTCGACCAATTGGACGACAACTATAAATTATATTTTTCCTTCACTGTTGTGGTAGAAAACAAAGAACGGTCATTTTCCTTCACTATTTAGGAAGAAAACATACACAGGCACGGGTGGAAATCCCAAAAAGGCGTGGTGTGGTATTATATAGAGTCATGTTCGCTTGGGTTTGTGTTCCGAATGATTCTGTCGACTCGTTAAGATGGAGAGGCACGGACATGAACCCGTGGAGGCATGGCGTGGTATTACATACAGTCACGTCAGTGCGTTTACTGCAGAAATACAACGGAATTGGATTCAGATGTGAACCCTCACTGTTTACTTTCTGAGGCAATGAATGGACGATCCGAGAGACACTGTCCTTAAAAGCACGGGCAAGAACTCTGTACAACCACGGTTCTGTACCAAGGAGCCACTATCAAACACACGGAAGTGAAGCAACAAGGACCACGCTTTTACTAATAGAAGAAGCACTCTATCGGTGGCGCTGTTCTTTGTCAGCGCATGAGGGGGCGGCCGTGGAAGGCATGTTTTTCAGGAAGAGAACGAACGTCACGGTGCCACGACAAGGTGAAAGCATGGTTGTACAGATGCACTGTTGAACAGTCACGGCTTTGATTATACAATATGCACTGTTGAACACGCAGACCAGGCACGGGTGTGCCTCTCCGAGTTTTCATTTTTTTACGACACATACATAAATTAAAAGAATCTGTTCCACGCCGGAAGCACGGGTGGGAAGCACACAAAGGCATCGTGCGGTATTATATAGAGTCATGTTAACTTGTGTCTGTCTTTCGAATGATTCTGTCGACTCGTTCAAACGGAGAGGCACAGGACGTAAACACGTGGAGGCATGGTGTGGTATTACATAGAGTCACGTCCGTGCGTTTACCATGCAACCGTGAGAATCACGGTTGAACACTCACCAGTTGCATGGCATGTGCCTCTGATATTTTTCACCGCCGAGTAAAAATACATAAACAAACAAAAGGCGTTCTTATTTAAATTTGTTTTGTTTCTATAACTGCAACAAATTAACTTACAAGTCATTCTTATAACCACAGCACGAGAAATTAAAAAATCGACACCAGCCCGCCCTCCCCACCGATCACTTGTTATTTCATCGCTCCACGTCCAGCCTTGTTTTTGAATGTTCAGTGATCCATTCTTCCTTCTCGAACCTTGTGCAACCCCATCCTACTGCATAGCTATTCAACCTATTTACCGTAATATTAATATTCATACATAAAAACAAAGCGAATGATTGCGGTCATCACTGTTTTTTGCTTACGTCCTGTTTAAGCTGCATTATTACCTTTTAATTTTTCTATTCGTACTGCTCTCCGGTACCAAAAAGTCTCCACTCAGACCTTTCCTTTCTGAAAATGGACTGCGTAGATTCCATGCCTTGTCTCGGGCTTCCCTGCATGCATTCTGTGTGCCTGGCTTGTGTGATGTTCGATTCTTGCATAGATGCAAGACTTTGGTAAATGCTCCCTCGCCGCCGGGGGTCGTTGGAGTTGTCGGGCGTCGACGCCTTCCTCCCGGGCTTGGAGTGCATTGTCCTGAGCCGTTTGATGTCCTCGATGGTGTTGTCGGTGTTGTCGGCCATTTCATTGACCTTGCCCTCTTCTCCTGATGTGATTTCCTCTTCTCCTCTTCAATCCTCATCCTCTCCTGTACTTCTGGGTTATCCAGGCAGTTTGTTTTCCTGTGACCCTTTAATCCACAACGGCCGCACTTGGATGCAGCTTTGTTGCCTTTTCCTTTCTTCTCAGAACCAGCTTTGATTTGATCTCCTTTTTCGTGCCCTTTGAGCCACTCATGGGAGGGTTCTTGAGAGTTTCGGCAAGAATGCATGTGTCTGGTTCCTCAGCAAGTGCCGCCATGACTTTTATATTCATATCTACTATACACTCACGCAGAACATTGTATGCCTTCTCTTTTCTGCACGCATTTGAATAGATATACGACAACTCAGCGTAAGTGAGGCCGAATCTCATAGTTTCATCTTCTTGTGCGGTCATGCTATCACCTTGACTTGTAGACAGAACTTTCAAACTCTCTGATAGATTCCTGGTCCATCTCGGGATGACAAAGGATTTTGGAAGTTGATCGATCATGCCTATTTGGTCCATCACCTTAAGCACATGGCAGCACTGAATGCCATCCCTACTCATTTTCTTGCAGCTGCAACTGTATATTTCTTTTTGCTCATCCACATCTACCCTGAACTCAGACTTGTCAAATTCCTCGCCCAGATATGGTTTCCACACTTTTTCTCCAGGCTCAGTAATATTTTTTTTAAAATGCTGCCTCCCCTTTGCCAGGTCAGAGCACTTGAAGTAAGTCCGGTTCCGTAGCTCCAGCTGGAATTTCCTGAAAATTTCATTGGTGCATACTTGACTAGCTTGTTTTTCAATCAGAAAACCCGTCTCTAGTGTTGGCGCCTTCTCTTCTGTTCGGTGTCTTTTCTTGTCAAGTGTGGCAAGGAAATTTTGCTGAATCATGTGATATGCATCAACAAACCTTTTTATAGTGTCCCTGTGGTCGACATAATTCTTCCACATCGAATTCGTGCTCTCACTACGAGTGGTTGTTGACTAGAAAGGATAGAAGCAGTACTTGAAGTAAGCCGGCACCCAAAAATTTTGGAGTTCCCATAGCGTGTTCAGGTGTTTGTTGCCTTCCGCCTTGTGCACAGAAATTGCTGCTTTCTGCACGCCAAACTCGCCTTGATTTAGTGAGTTTTTGACGATTCAAATAAATCATCGACATCCTCGGTGCTTCGCGCAAACACTGCTATGTTATTTTCCTTCGTGTTCTTCCTAATATGCCACCAGCAGTAACTCGTGCCTCATTCTCGAAGAGCTTCCTTTATTGCAGTTTTCATCGCCTGGTCCTGGTCTGTTATTATGTATTTAGCCTCTTTACCTCCCATTGCCTCGACAAACGTGCTTAGGAGCCACTTGAATGACCCTATTTTCTCATCCTTCAAAAGGCCTAGTCCAAACAGGACGGTCGACCCATGGTTGTCGACACCTATAATTGGTGCAAATGGCAAGCCATATATATTCGTAGAGAATGTCGTGTCAAAAGACACGAAATCTCCATATAGCTCATAATTCATCTTGAACAAGGAGTCTATCCAGAACAGGCTCCGCACTACATTGTTCTCTATCTCTTCCACATGGTGGAATCCCGGCCTCTGCCTCTGCATATCGGCAAATAGTTTCATGGTGTCCTCGATATCAATGATGCGCTCTCCAGCCCTGTCCCCGCATGCAATGTTGCTTATGTAAATCATGTCGAACATAATTTCTCGCCTCGGTTTCCCCATGGCAGTAAAAATTTGCATAACCTTCCTCGGTTCTAACCTCGCCTTCTGCAGCACTTGTATAAAGAATTTCTCCTGAGGTGTCATCTTCTTATAGCATCTCATGAACTTCAAAGATCCAACTGATGGGTGAAGTTGGTGGTTGTGCTCTAGGCGCACGTTCTTCAGATACCATTTCCTACTATCTGCATCCCTCTTGGCTGTTATTTGGACTGGGCAGCTTGTCCGGATCAAGAAATTGCTCCTTCTCTCCTTAACATGTCTCTCAGTTGTTTTATTCTGCCCTTCCTTGGTGCACTGAAACACCTGCTTGTCAAGCTGTTGATCATATGTCGATCTTCTGCTCGTTGATCGCTTGGCAGCAAAGCCAACCTTTCTCGCATATCTGCACAAAAAGAAAAGGCACTCATCCAATGATCTGAATACCATACCACCCTCTGGTTCGATCACTTCGGTGACATCCTGAATCGTTGGGTATATGCCTTCTCTGAACATGTCGTCCATTTCTTTCTCTACAATGGTCGGTGGCGCCATGGTGATTCTGTCTACCGTGTCTTCATTCGTCTGATTGCATTCACTTCCGATAACATCAGTTTCATCGCCAGCCACAGGTCCACTTACAGCGGAGCTGCTGCTGCTCTGTTGTTTGTCACACGCAGCACCGTCGTTTCTGCATGGCACGGTCAAATCCATAAATGGGTCTGCCTCTCCACTGTCGCATTGTGCAATGCTGCTACGTGTTTCTCCGGCACTCGTGCAACCAAGGGACTGTGCTGCTCCTACCATGCAATCTGTGTTGCCGTTGTACGCTACTTGCTGCTGTGAACGTTGCGTTCCTTTTGAAATGGATGGAGAACTATGATATTGCCTTGCCTCATCTGTTATCCCCTCTGCCAAATCCTGAACACATGGCACGAAACAGAATTAGATATCCAGAGCAGCATATGCATTTTTTTATTTCTAAACAAAAGATTTACATGACTCATCAGGGCTCATCTGGTATACCAAAACCATACCCGTGCCTCTTCACCAAGGATAAGCGGTACACCAGATGCACTGTTCACATTACACCCAGCAGCACGAACGTGACCATGCTACACACACATCTGGACAAAGAGGCACAGATGTGCTTCTGCTTACACCATACAACCGGAGAGGCACAACAACATCCAATACAATAGAACAACTGCACATACAACCATACCAGATGGACAGCCGTACTCCTATTTTGCACTTTACCCTGTTCTTCCATAAAACTGTTTGTGTGTTGAATTGAAAAAGCATAGTTCCGACGTGAGCTTTGTTATCCCATGCCTCTCTTGTCCAGCAAATCTTGGCGACAACCTCCGTGCATTGGTAATTTAGCTGACGATTCTGAATGCCATCGGAGATCCTTTGGAAGGACCCCTCATGTTGAATGCCACAGGTGATCCTTTCAAAGGACCTTGCATTGTGTTTTCATCAATCTGTGGACTACCGCGATACTTGCTTCCTTGCTCGTACACCTGTGTGTGCAAGATACTACAATTTAAATATACCAGACGAAAACAAAGAAAAAATTGATCATGAAAAAGATATACATTTGCTTTAAATGTTGTTGCACATTCGTATTTGCTGTCACCTATATTGCTTTCTGGTGCTACTGAACAGTAAAGTTTATTCCTCCTATGTTTGACTTTGTTGTTGGGCTCTTCTTGCTTGTGCAGACCATACCGAATCCTTGAACACTAATGCTTTTGTTGCCAATGATCCTTCTGCTTGCATCAAAGAAAATACTATTACCCTGTACTGCTTCATTATGACCGCCTTCAAATGCTGGGGCGTCACAACGCCCGCACTGTTTAGTGGTGGCACGTAAAACACAACACCCGCTTCATTATTGCACGTAAAACTTGCATGTACGGTCAAAGCCAGCGTTTGAATTTTCGTCGTTACCTGCACAATCTGCTTAGTGGAGTATCTGATGCTTAGAATGCTCCTCTTCGCAGGTGTCTGCTGCACACCATGCTCCTGGTTGGGATGTTTGCCAAGAACTTGTATCTCACTCTTGACTCCAATTACTCCAGCCCGCATGGCATGTGCGTGTTTGATAGCATCTGCATCCTTGTTCTTCTTCTCATTTTGTAGTTATTTTTTTTCTTCCACCTCTCAATACTCAATTGCACAGTAGATGCACAGGATAAACAGATATTACAGCATTCATCCAGGATATATTAATCAATTTTGTTGTTCTTAATGATCTACTAATTGGTGTTCTCAGTGGTGGCACCTTGACAGCAAACGTCCCAGAAATAAAAGACCAAACCTTAATGTTCAACTGCCTTACTATTACCTGCCTCCCATAATCCTTGTCGATGTCTTTCAAAGACCGACCGTCCCTGTTGTCCTGACCAAATGACACACTCCTGAACGTCTGCCGAAAAAGAGACGTAATAAATATAAAGGTTATAAACCTGCAGTATCAGTGTTGAAAATTTTCAAAGTCGATCTCAACCTTTCTTACTAACGTATTACACTTACCACACAATAGAGATATATTTTTACTTCTATATAATTGAAATATATTAATATATATATATATTAATTTTTAATTAAACTACAACCTCAGCCAAAGTGAGATCCTCTGTTGCTAGTTTGCTTGTGCAACACTTAACACAAAGATAACCATTCAAACCTAACAAAAGTAACAAGCTCGTATTACAAGGACGAGAGTACATAAAACAAAAAACAAACTCAAATCAGAGCTACAATGTAAAACTAAACAGTTTTATTCTAACAATCCCGACCACAAGAAATTCATCCACAAATTGAATCTCGTGTATCAGGAATCGCCATGCAAAGGTGCATTGATAATTTTTTTACTAACCTTTGATTGCCGAATCTTATGCGCTGATTGTTCGGAACTCACACCTTTCTAAATTGTGAGGGGATCTGCTTCCCTGCAGTTTGTCAGCGATCTCCTTCAATGATTTTGAATCTGGGAGAGAGAGAAAAGAGAAAGAGAGACGGAGAGAGAGAGAGAGAGAGAGAAAGAGAGAGGCTACTTCGATTTTTTGCATGCAGGAGAACAATAACCTGATAGGTGGGTGAGTTTTGGGACGCATGAGAGATGCACGTTTTTTTTCGGCGTGACGAGATGTGGTAGGTCGACTTCACTTGACCGTCGATGAGACTGACAAGTGGGCTCTCAGTTAATAATTCCTCTAAGTCTCTCACTAACTTGTGGGGTCGGCCTTATATGAGTCCTACGAGGAGTACCTCCATCTGGGGTGAGAAAATGTGGTAGGTGGACTTCGAAGTCATACTGACATGTGGGCTCTCAAATAGTTCCTCCAAGTATTTGACTAACTTGTGGGGTCATCCGCAAGATGAGTTCCAGATCTCTCTTCATCTAGCATCGGTGGCGACAGGCGAGGCATATTCTACCTCTCCAAAGGAAAGCAAATCATGTTCCCTCCGCATAGTTTGCTCATCACTGAAAAATTATTGGTCTCCTTCATCTCAATCGTCGTGGATCTCCTGTTCAAGTAATACATTGCATCATCACCATGATTATTCCGCCGATTCAACATTTGAACAAAAAAATTACCGGTGCTAGCAATTCCGTGGGCTGTGTACACACCGCATCTGCGCAACACAGCAGGTGGGGCGCGATTTGAATATCGGTTTCGGTTCCAATTATCTTCAGCTGGTCCGTGCTCAAACTGTTGCAAGTCTTAACAGCAGAAGGGTTATGGATTTAAAATTAGGACTTAGCTGACCTCACTTTAATCATGCCAACTTCATGCTTGCGTCGTGGTTTTGCTAAGTCGAGTTATATCTCCAGCCATGCAAAACTTAAGCACTCTCGTGACCACATATTATATTAGTTGCAGAGCTCAATGAAACTGCAGTCAAAATTCACTGTCCTGATCCCTAACATGAGGTCACAGGTCAAATGATTATATAGATCTGCAATCTATAGCAGAGATCCAAAGGACTTACGTACCTCTTTGAAAAGCAGTTACTAACTCAGAGTTAGAAACCATCTTACATGGACCAAGCTGTTGATGATGGTCTCACATGGACTGCTAACGACTGTCTTACATAGCTGACCTGGTAACGATGATGTCTAGTGACCTCTTATGTAGAGTTCTATGAGATGGACTCCACCCCACAGCTGTCGGAGACTCAGTCCCAGTCTGTCAATGGCACAGAGATTGTCACCCAAGATTTCATGGTTCATGACCAGCTAGAAATAGAGAGACTAAGGATCGAGTTAAAATGTGCAGCGCACAAAAACCTTGTTGAGGAGTATAGGACAAAGAAGCAGCTTGCTGCCTCGAAGTAGGTGTTTTTATCATGCATCTCGCGTGTGTCGTTGAAATTTCTTTGGAAATCAATGCCTCTCATTCTAGCTGCATTTTTAATCACGGCTTAAATATTTGTCTCTGTTTTGCTGACTCGGCGTTTGTATGTAAGCTTCTGCCAGAAAATCATGTGGTTCAACAATACATTTGCTAAAGGTCATTTCTTATCTTTGTCCACAGAGCTGTTACAATGGGTGAATATGAAGAAGAGTTCAGCACAAAACTTAGCTTCCAGAAATTCATTACTATCTGTGAAAAGCTAACAGAACCACAAAATCAGCTTGTCAAAGATATTGGATTTGGATACCTTCTAGATCTGTGCTGTCGCGAGCTTCCAAGGTGTTTCGTTCGTTGGCTTGTCCGCTATTTTGATTGCCCTTCCAGGTGTTTCATATTGCCTAGTGGATACAGATTCCTCATCAACTTGTACACCATGCACCGGATCTTAGAAATTCCACTGGGCGGGCAGATTATCCCTAGAAAATGCTCAGAAGCTTTTAGATGTCAGGTTAAGTCTGAAACTCGGTGTGTTGGGCACACTACAAATATTACAGAGTTAACTGATCTCATAACCCCAGAGCTGACAGGAGAAGTGTTTCAATGGGTTTTTGTGATGTTTGCAACACCGGTATTTCTATGCCCAACGACATATGACTGCATTAGCCCCGACTACTTAGCTGCTCTAGAAGGACCAGCAAGTAACATATCATCATATGATTGGTCCAATACTGTCACAGAGAAACTGGTGGCATCACTCCAAACCTTCAAGGACAAAGGATTTGCATGCGCCCTATGTGGCTGCCTCCTGATTCCAGTGGTTCGTTCACTAACTTGTACATTTCTTTATACCCACAAGCAGCTACAAGAACATGATTCGTTTTTACCTCTTCCCCACTTGCAGATAACGTATTTTGAGTACCTGGATACGAAGATTATGGACCTGGAACCTGACATTCCTGCAAGACTTGTCATGTGGGACATAGAGGCCATTAAGAATTATGCTAACATAGACAGCCTGTCAACAGAGGACAGAATTTTTGGGAAACACACGGTGAGTCAACTTTTCATAATTTTCCTTTGGCGAAGTTTTCGACTCAATATAATGACTTAGCTGCAATGTATTAACTTAACTTGACTGTAATTGTTTCCTTCCGCATGGCAACTGAAAGACATTAGGCGCACGCCTTTCCAACCACTGCCTGGCTTTCAGGCGCCCTTTTGCCAAGTGAGTCCTAGACTAGAAGCCTACATAGAAGAATTTGTGCCTCAAGAAAAACTTTGTTCCGTAAGTGATTTCCAGCTACTGCACCTGATTTTATGTTTGAAATGATGTTCCCTAAGTTTTTACGAAAAAGATACATGTCCTATTGTGTTCATCTAGACAGTTTCCTATAGTACGTTAGCTGTGCTTTTGTGTTAAAACTAGAAGTGCTTCATATAGGACGTTAGCTGTCCTTTCGTGCTTATCCAGACAGTTTCCTATAGTACGTTAGTTGTGCTTTTCTGTTAAAACCAGAAGTGCTTCCTACAGGACATTAGTCGTGCTTTTGTGTTTAATATAGAAGTGCTTCCTATAGTACCCTAGTTGTGATTTTGTGTTAAATATAAAAGTGCTTCCTATAGTACCTTAGATGTGCTTTTGTGTTAAATATAACAGTGCTTCCTATAGTACCTTAGCTATGCTTTTGTGTTAAAACTAGAAGTGCTTCCTATAGGACGTTTAGCTATGCTTTTCTGTTAAAACCAGAAGTGCTTCCTATAGGACGTACGTTTAGCTGTGCTTTTGTGTTAAAACCAGAAGTGCTTCCTATAGTATGTTAGCTGTGCTTTTGTGTAAAAACTAGAAGTGCTTCCTATAGGACGTTAGCTGTGCTTTTGTGTTAAAACCAGAAGTGCTTCCTACAGGACGTTAGCTGTGCCTTTGTGTTAAATATAGAAATGCTTCCAAAAGTACGTTAGTTGTGCTTTTGTGTTAAATATAAAAGTGCTTCCTATATAGTACGTTACCTGTGCTTTTGTGTTAAATATAGGAGTGCTTCCTATAATACGTTAGATGTGCTTTTGTGTTAAATGTAAAAATGCTTCCTATAGTATGTTAGCTATGCTTTTGTGCTAAAACTAGAAGTGCCTCCTATAGGACGATAGTTGTGCTTTTATGTTAAAACCAGAAGTGCTTCCTACAGGACGTTAGCTGTTCTTTGTGTTAAATATAGAAGTGTTTCGTATAGTACGTTAGTTGTGCTTTTTTGCTAAATATAAAAGTGCTTCCTATATAGTATGTTAGTTGTGCTTTTATGTTCAATATAGCACTGCTTCCCTGCAGCGGTAGGTCAACCATGCTTCATACAATACATCGGGTGTGCTCTTTCAAGCAATGTGTTGACCATGATTCATGGACCTTGTTACCCGCGCTTCCCCGCAGCATATCATGTGTGATTCTGCAATTCTTGCCAGAATGTATAGTAGCTCACAAGATATTTCTCATTTTCGATATTAATAACTAATTTTCATTTCCGATGTTAAAAATTTCTGATGTTTTTTTTTCAATTATAGGCCAAGGTGAAAATTGCCAAAGTTATCAATGAAATGTACACAGAACTTTTCTCGCGGTTTCAACCAGTTCTCGAGCAGGAATTGGAGAAGCTCCTTTCACTTGGTAGGGATCTTAGTGCAAAAGAAACCAAGACCAGAGACCGGGGTGTTTATTGTAACTTGCAACAGGACAACTCAAATGAAAAAGAAACTCTTTCATCACCCCCTTCAACATATTCTACGCCCAAGTTCTAGCACGACAAGCAAATAAAGTTCTTCCAAAGAAGGGTCGACCAAGGTCCCTCACGCCACGCCATACTCCCCGAAAATTTAAAGGGTTGCTGCGATACCCCGACCTGCACTCCCGTAATCCATAATGACAAAGAGCAGTCCCAAATTCGTCTATCTTCACACCTAAAATCATCAACTCAGATTAAGTTGATACTGGAGGTGAACAGGATCGACCACAACAAAGAGGACATTGATGAACAAGCCAAGATTCATCTGGACAAAGAGCATAACCATCTGCACAACTGCCTTGATGGCTTGCCAGTTCATGTGCCCTTCATGCCAACATCTGAGATGCTGGAGAGCGGGGCAATTATAATGACAAGTGAAAATTCGTCTGAGTGTTCTGTATGGATTGAAACCCAAAATTCTGTTGGAGGATCTGCAGACCACAACTTTCTGACAAGCCCACTAGAAAAACTCTTGGAGGAAACAGCAAAACCTACTGCAACAGAAACATCAACCTCGCACTCTGCGGTTGACAAACAATTACTGACTGGTCCAATCTCAACGGATACACTTGGAGCACATGTTTATCACATTGGGAAAATGTCACCAACTACTGTATGGTCCAGCGGTTCTGATAGCGCTCACAAAAATTCTCCAACCAACACAAAGAGCCTCACTGTATCCCAACCTGCACAAAAGTTAAACATTGTCACTGAACGATGTTCTTCTTCACTGTCAGAAGCTAAGGTCCATCTTGTTTCAATTTTGAGAGATGAGAAGAACATTGCTGAAACTGAACGCACCAGAGCTATTTCCTCCCTTGCTCCTAGAGTAGCCGTCATCACTGATTCTGATAGTGGTTCTGGCATAGTACTGGACACGAGAAAAGCACTTCCATCCACTAGTGATGCTACATTCATTACTACCACATCTCTCGATGCAGAAGAAAATAACATTGCATAAGAACATGAACAATGTACCAAACAACCATGTATTGATCCCACAGACAACGTCCCTATTACCACAACTGCACATCCACCAGAACTGGAAACACAAATGGCAGCTCAAAAGAGGTCCTTATAGCAGTCAGAAGATCCAGGAAACAATAATACGGCACCTCCTAAGAAAAGAGTTAGAATACTGGAGCCTCCACATAATTCAACAGAAACTGCAACCAATCAGTCTCTACAGGCTGACAACCACAGAGGCCTCCTTGATACTGGATTCATTGATGATGATGAAATATGGTCTGACCCATCTATCTATGAACAACTTGACAGAGTCGTTGAAGAAACTAAGAAGCAACCCTTTCATAACCAAGTAGCATCCCAACAATGCCAACCTGATACTGTCTCACACTTGACCAAGAATTCAACCTCATCATCGAGATCTTGCCTTTCTAACTATCAAGAGCCACATATGCCCAGTAGATCAGGCTCAATGCCAGGCGGTAGCCACCTCTCACAGGTTTTTGATACGTCATACTCTACAAGTTTAACTCAAACTGTCTTGTCCGACAGTTTGCCAGCAACTGCTTTGTCCCAACACTACCAACCAGTTCCTACTCTCAAAAACAACTACTACCGATGTCTTGGTGCTCAGAATAACGGCAGCTCAAACAGCAGCCAGCACTCACCTTATGCAATGAACAACCAAAGTCACAAATAGTACCACCAACAAACCCCTGTCCATAATGCCCACTACCCCCAACACAATGATGCTCAGAATTACAGCGCTGCACGGTGCCAGCAACGCCAACCGCAAGAACAGAACCATCAGCAACCATGAACAAGCGAGTCTCATGGGCAAAGTTACAGTGCCTTGCAACAACAGTTCAACAGCATGCATTATTCTGGCCATCGTCTGCAACATTTTCCAACAGATATTCCTTCGAGCTCAACCGGTGATCCAACTGTCAGAACATTACAACTACGCATGCAGCACCAACCACCAGGACTAATGGTCCAAAGAAACAACAATTGTAATGAGGGCCATATAAAACTTAGTAATGGTCAAATGAACTCCGGTGGTCATGTCTTCCAGCCTCATCAACATCATTCTCAGCTAGAACAGACTCGGTTCACTGACCAAGGGAATAGCCATCAAGATCACTGCCAACTTTTGGAAATAAGAGATTCTACAACGCAGGAGAAGGAAGTGTATGAAACAATCGTCGACAATACACCAGGCATCAGTCAAAATGATAGGTAATGAATTAGTTCTTCCTGTTACAGTAATGTTTTGATCCCTTCTTTTACTACTGCAATGCATTCTGCCTGAAGCTTTCAAATTAAAGTGTTTCGGCTCGATTCTTCTACTATTGCAATTGAATACTCATCAACTCTAATGTTAAACAAGAAAATCATACGATTTAAAAGGAATTTATCTTTTTTGGCAGCAAGAGGATATTCTTCGTCGACCGACGTTGGGCCGATCATCGAACTTTAGGTTTGTTAATGAAGGTATACGGATATATCAACTCATTCATGGTCGATGCTTACTCAGAGTTGCTGATGAAAGAACAATTCTATGCAACGCCGACATTTATGCACAAGCATATAATGTACATTGACGCTTCTGTAAGTTCTTGCTTCTCATAAATAATAATAACAACCCACATTTACTACTACTACCACGCTCAATGACGCAGCTTCGATTTTCTGCAGGATAAATTTCAACTTCTAGGAGCAAGCACTGAACTACTCAAGGAACAAATTGTAGAAAAAACTATTGGGTTCAGGCTGCCCAACAAATGCAACATCGTGAGTTCACCCTACTCACTCTATCTGTCCAGTGTTCGTCTTCAATTCTACCAGATTTTCTTGTTACAATGATATAACTTCCTGTTACTTGTTTTAGGTCTTAATACCTGTAAGAAAGAAACCACATTTTATCTACCTCATCATCGTGAATCTTGCAATGCGTCGCTTCAAAATTCTATGTCCTTATATCAATTGCGATGGTATAAAGGAACACTCGGACATTGTCATCGAACACTTCAAGAGAGCTTACCATTCTGCTTACAACAACCATCCTCACACAATGGCCTCCTTTCATGTCAAACCTGTGCAGAGTGTATGTAACTCAGACAGAGAGTGAGTTTCTTTCAACTGTAGCTCTACCTCTTTTACACCATGCATTTTTTTATTCCACTACATATCCCATATCTACTGTCCACCTTCTAACCAATAACATAATGCTCTAAAATTTCAGGGATGACAGTGCTATTTAAACCATGCATTTGATGCCCCACATTAATTTGAATAATAATTCATTTTTTATCAATAATGTAAGTTTACTCTCATTGACAACACATCAACATACGTTCATCCAAGCCAGCTGAACTTTAAGTTTTACAATAAATTTAATTAGTTTGTGCGCTTATGTGTTTTGCAGATCCATGTGAAACCGATGAGAGAACAACTATCTTTCAAAATGATAACATCGAACTATAACACAGGCCATGTATTTGAGGCACTGAGCATCGTACTTAACAAACACAACATCCGGCGCGAAAGAAGAAGATTTGGAAGAAGATGACTACTGCTTAAATTAGCCTTAATTTAGATGGAGCCATCCGAACATTGTTTCAGCCATATCGACTCATGTAATCACAACAATGTTTCAGCTATTTTTGTGTCGGTCCAAGATATCTGTTGTGGTTCCCATTAACCACAGCTGTGCATTCAAATGGTCAAGTCTCAAATTCCTGAACAGCAAACATTTACAAATAAGAATCGTATTTTTTCGGGAAGTTGTAAACATGATATTCAAGACATCAATTCCTTGCACTAGAACACCACTCACTTCGAGTAGACATAATAAAAGAAACAATTGGAACACAGAGGAAAAACACTATCGATTCGTAAGCATCTGACGAAGGAGCTAAATGACTCGCCTCCAGTAATGTTGTGCCTCTTATCCACGTAGAACATGCCACTCTTACCACGGATAACTAACCTGGCACACACAAGTGCGCCACCAGTTAACACATGACCGTCCCCTCGATAGCTTAACACCGGTCCCTCTCCCAAGCCAACGAGTCATGGAAGCACGACCGTGACTCAAGTTAACGAAAGAAGATTCATCCTCTGCGATAGACGACTAAACTGAACAAAATACCAAAACAGAATAACGACCGTGACTCCAACTGAAAAAGGTCTGTGACCTCACAAGTTTCACCGACGAGTCTCTCTCAGCAAGTAAGTTAAAGCAAACGTTTTGAAAGAAAGACACGACCGTGCCTTTGAATAACATCGTAGACGTGCCTCTCCGAACGAATGTGCCAGAGAAAGCATTTGCGAACGACAGACACAACTCTGACTCAACATAACATAGGACATGCCTCCACTAACTATACAGGCGTGACTTCACTAGCCAGACTAACTAGAAATATTACAGAACATACAACCATGACAGTGACTCATACTAACATAACGCAGTGCCTCTCCGAATTTAGTACCCAAAGGAAGGATAACGCCTCTGCCAAACATACGACAATGCATCCAATACCTTCACGGCAATGCCTTTCAAAATCAAAGCACCACCACAATAATTGGAACACAGAAATGCAACTGTCACTAACACAATACTCCCACAGCAACTCTCACACTGGATTATCGTCCCCAAAACAGACAACATATATTGAAAAAGGCAGCACA
The DNA here is from genome assembly GCA_021605205.1 of Aegilops longissima. NCBI lineage: Eukaryota > Viridiplantae > Streptophyta > Magnoliopsida > Poales > Poaceae > Aegilops > Aegilops longissima. The sequence goes on along the minus strand of JAHIAM010003943.1, from coordinate 84,870 downwards.
ATGAGAAAATCTGAAGAATCTTAAACACACCCAAGCTCTGCATAAAAACATTTCAAACACACAACCACAACCGTATATTCGATATAAAAACAACCATGCCAAACACACTACGAACACAAAGTGAAAGTGACGCCCTTACCTATCAGTGTGACCATATTGAGAGAAGAACTGAAGCAGCTAGCAAACTAATAACACTAGAGCGTGCCTTGCCTAAAACAAAAACAATGCATCCCTGAGCAGACGGCTGTCCGCTGCCTAGATTCACGAAAGTGCACATCTGAGTGGTCCTCTTAATACATCTCATCTTATACCAACGAGTAGCAAAAAATCATAGAGGAAAATATTCTTGAAGGAACCCAATCAAGAAAAACATAATAGAACAAAAATAAACTTAAATTTCCAAACCAGTCAACTCCATCTAGTTCAAAATAAAACCACCACAATTACAAATTCATCAGTTGATGTAATATTACCCAATACAATAACTATCAAATAACCAATTCATCACACAATCCTCAGAAACGTCCTCGCCATCTGAGATCAGGAAGACAGCAACGATGCAGGATGTCCCTCATCGACAGAAACCGGCGGTACAGCTCATAGCTCACATACCCTTCCTACAGGAAAAGCAAATGAAAACATCAATATACAAAAAAATAAAAAAAAATGTACTGTTCTTGCAACAAAGGCAGAAACTAACGAAAATGAAATATTCACTTACAGTAGCTCCATATTTCAGGTGATCAAAGGTAAGTGGCTTCCAATCCCAGTAGTGATGAAGAAGTTCTGGAAAAGAGGACTCTGGCTTCGAGTAAGATTCGTCAATGATGGCTCCTACTAAGTCCTCCATGGAATCCCTTTCTTCACCGCCTTTTATCATGAACATCTCTTGGATGTCGACGTGGTACCCTTCTGGAATTCTGATGAAATCTTGAAAAAGAGCATCTCTAATATTCCTGACGCCCACACTAGATAAAGTTATACCTCTATTCTCAAGGAAATCCTTCAGGACAGGGCACTCCGTCCTGGCCTTGAAGAAGTGATAGACCAAAACATGATTCCGCATAGCTAGTTGCATGATGGCGACTTTTCTACGCCCATAACAATCCTTTCATGTGAACTCCATGTCGAGACCAACAAACTTGTACTTCTCCTCGCGCAACCAGTCCTCGTACAAGGCAGTGATCTCCTCCACCTTGCCAGGCTCGTTGGTGTACCACACGTCGAGCTTCATGTTACCATCGGCAACTATCGGATGGTACTCGGTGGTGTTCAAAAAGTCGTTCACGGCAGTGAGCAGCAAGGTGCCAATGGAGACTCCTGAGACCCTGCGACAAGCTTAGGGAGTGGTGAGGAGGGTGGAAACTGCCTGATGTTCTGTGGCTACAATACGACGTGGAGACCTCACAAACACGGCCAGTATTTAACATTGGTGAGGGACGTTTTGAGTTACCATATGCATTAATGTGTGAACTAGGAGCAGCGTATAGACGGTTGTGCTTCCGAAGCTCATGGAACCATGCACTTCCTAAAGTCACGGTTGTGCACAAATAATTGATACCGCGGAGAAACCGAGGAGCCTCTAACTTTATTTTACGGTAAATGACACACTGAATAGTCACATCAAACAGCCACCACATCGGTCATCGATTCCTCCTTTGAACAAAGACCACCGACGGAAGAATCCAATGAAGCAAACGAACAGCCTACCGTACACCTTAGATCCGAAGGCCAGAACTCATCCATCCCTCATCTAGCTAGATTCTTACCATCTGTCCCTCGATAGTCAAGGCTGGTTTCACGTAAGGCACGGGTATGCAGGCACAAGACGCACATACATGTCTATGCCACAGGCACGGGCGTACAACTTTTTGAGATATCGGTCGGTATCACAACAGGCACGTACACATCCATGCAGAAACTCGCCGGAAACACGTGAATGCAGGTAACGAAGGCACACAAACATAGCCTCTACAGGCACGTGGATTGGCTTCGCGAGGCACGTGGTCTTTTCCGTCTTGTTTTAGTCTCGACTTAACACTACTAGGAAAAGGCCTACTAGTGGTGCACCAGTTTTGCCTACTAATGGCGCACTACTGGTGCGCCACTAGTACCACGCCACTAGTATTTTTACTAATGGCGCACCACTGGTGCGCCATTAGTATACCAGATACTAATGGCGCACCTGTAGTGCGCCATTAGTATGCCTAGAGGTGTGCTATTACTATCTCACTTAGTAATGGTGCACCACATAGGAGTGCGCCATTAGTAACAATTTTTTTTCAAATTTTTTTTTTCAAATTATTTTTTATTTTTTTCTTAATCTCGAATCACTATGGCTTAATCTCAGGTCAATATGCTTAATCTCAGGTCAAATCACACTCCATGGTCAAACTTCCCGAAAGGTCACCCATCCTCACACTACTCCAGCCCAAGCACACTTAACTTCAGAGTTCTATCCAACCCCAAAGACCAAATCACTTCACGTGCACTTGTTGATATATCTAGCATATCAATCCTATTAAACCTTGTTGATGTTTAGGACTTTGTTCATGTTCATGAGTGTGATGAAATTTTGAAAGCTTATTTCAAACTTCCGTTCATATTACGTATCATAATTTAAAAAAAATCCCGAAAAAAAATTCGAAACTAATTTTTTTTCTGTTACTAGTGGTGCACCTGGCAAACGGTGCGCCACTAGTAAGTTTGAAATTTTTTGAATTTTTTTGCCTCTAGATCTTGAAAGCCCCGTAACTTTTTTCTGTTAGGTTTTTGAGGATTTTGAAAATGTTTAACGGGGTTCCCCCCGTTAAATTCGGATGTAACTTTTCGAGTAGATGATTTTTCATATAAAAAACTTTTTAATCCGAGTTCGTATGCAAAAGTCATGCCCATTTTACAAATTCCTAAGAGATTTTGGAAATAAAGTCGAAATTCATATTTGTAAATATTCCCAACAACTAGACCACATATCACATGGGAAACTTATTTTCTTTTATTTTTTTGACATTTTCATCATTTTCTTTTATTTTTTTTAAAACTGAAAAGGCGCACCGTGGGAGTGGTGCGCCATTACTAGTTGAACTCCCTATCTATCTCTCTTATCTCACCCCAAAACCCCTGGACCCAATAGAGGATGAATGGAGATGAACTCACAGTTACGGGATCGATGAGTCAATTGGAGACTAACCGATGGATCCAGAACATGGAGGATCACATGAAGAATAACCCTATAGCTGGAAAGGATATGGCCCAGCATGCTCTTCAATGCTTTGAAAGAGGTGCTGCTACTTGGTGGAGGATGTACCAAACCATCAATGGATGGCAAGGAGTAACCACTTGGGAAGAATTTAAGTTGACTCTGCTAAAGTCTCGGCTTGTGTTCTAGAAGATGAAGCCTTATGGAAATTATATGAAGAAATCTTGTGCATGCAAGCTCTATGGAGAAATAGGACACAACCATAAGGAGCACAAGGATGAATGCCCTAATTGTGAAGGAAGTCACCGAGCTGAAGAATGCCCAACTAGGAAAATTACTTGTTTCTTGTGTGAAGGAACCACCCACTAGCCTGCTCAGTGTCACATTTACCCCATGGTACAAAGAACCATCCAGGAGAAGAAAGAAGCAATGAAAGGAGCCCTTATGGAGATTTTAGAAGAACCTCTGATGAAGGAAGATGTCCAGGACACACATATAGGAAACAAAATTAAAGCCTGCACTAAGTCTTGCTATTCATGTGGAGAAGAAGGACACATCTCGCAGAATTGTCTGAATGGAGATCTAGTTGAATTACCGACAGAGGAAGTAGAGTATGACCCACGGGAAATAGAAGCCCTGATTGGAACGGAAAAATCCAGGAAGAGAAGTAGATTGGATACCAGGAAGGACCTGAGTCATATCACGTGTTTCAGGTGCAAGGAGCCACGGCACTACTTCAGAAATTGCCCAAAAAGGAAACCTCGAGACTTGTCAGAAGTGATATGTTTCTTCTGTAATGAAGCAGGGCACTTTGCAAGAAATTGTCCCAAGAAGAAGGAGACTTGTGCTAAATAGTTGAGTTAGCAACGAAAGAAATATAGTGGTAGTAGTGGGAACAATTCTTTTTCATTGAGGTGTTGAGTTGAGGCTTGTAATGGAAATACAGGAGATTGTAGTAATTGGAGAATCAATAAAGTTATCATCGTTGGTACTGATTTGGATTTTTATGAATTGTTACTCCATGAAGAAGGATTTTGACCATTTTCGAGGATATGAGAAATATGGTCTATGGATGAATTGGAGCATTTTAAGGGTGGTAGTACCCTGTGAGGGCACTTGACCCATGGAAAGGAAAATGATATTCCACTAAGTGGACAACGGACAAAGTAAGTACGAGTTTTGTCTCGATATGTGGGATACCCCAAGAATATGAAGGGATGAAATTACTATTGGATATAAAGGAGGTATGATGTTGAAAGTATGGGGCAATTGTAGCTCCATAATGAGTATGAGTAATCACATCGTAGTGTGATACCAATAGAAGGAAGGAAGGAAGACAGTACCATAGGATGGATTTAAAAATGCTAGGAAATTGGATGTTGGAATAATGATCGGTTGTCCCGAGGATGATTTCATGGTTTGCAATTGATGAGATGGGCCATAACCCACAGGCCCCAAGACCTGCCAAGAAGCAAGCACACCCTTGCTGAAGGAAAAACCCTGGAAGAGGATATGACTTTATCAACAGACGATCTTATAGGAGTTTACGCAAAACCTGAGAGTTTTTTTTTTGACTATGTACTGCAAGGCAACAGCCTCACAGCCCTTTATTAAAACAAATATAGATTCTGTACAAAATTAGAAAGGAAAACAAGAGGGGAAAAGAAGGCTACTTACAGGGGGGGATTAGTGTAAAGAATCTATCCAATCAGTTAGTCTATCTCTATATTTACACTTGATTCTATGAGCTAAGAGAGTAATATCATGAATAAAATTCCTCCTCCAAGCTCGAAAGTGGGCAGCTCATTTCAAGATCCTTCCATTCCTTTGGGTCCAAATATTCCGGTGGCCGTAAATACTACCTCGGTGAAAAACGGTTGACCAAATTCCTCCTGGCCTCACAAGCCATTTCAAAAGTGGTCTGATTAGGTTGAACATTCCATGAAATGCCCAAATAATTCCGCACATCGCTGGCTAAAGTTGCAAGCAAAAAGAGATGAGCTCTATCTTCATGTAAACCTCGAGAAGCAAATGGCACAAGTATCATCCTCGATAATCCAATGACGCTCTCAAGATCATATCCCTGGTGTTCGAGACGATCCATCAAAAGAAGCCATCCAAACACCTTGAGCTTGAGGGTGCAAGCACATTTCCAGATCCACCAAAAAGAGGGTCAGCCACGACCTCAGAAAAACAGGACAAATAGTAGATCCTGGATTGATAGTCCCCAGTTTTTGAAGGCCATTTCCATACGTCACTAACTCCCTCACGTAAGTTTATGAGAGGCATTATAGCCTGAAGTTGATTGAATTCCTCAAAAGCTTCAACTGATAAAGGCAGGTGAAAATTGTCGGTTGGGACAGGCAGCTCCATCACATTTTTAATGGTAAGTGTGTCATCAATGACAAAAGAATGAAGCCGCGGGAAACGCTGTTGCATGAAGACCACCTCGTTATTAAGTTGCCACCGATCTAGCCAGAAAACCACCGAGTCCCCGGAGCGAACATGAGGGATCGCCAACTTACAAAATTTGCCATAAAGTTTCATCACATCACGCCACCAAAAGGAACCACAACTTTGCGTTACTTGGGGTGGAGCAACAGCATAATATGTGTCCCAGATAAGTGAAACCCAGGGTACATCCAACTTATTATAAAATTTGAAGAGGTGCTTGATCAACAAGGCTTCATTTTGTTTGCCAAGGTCCAAAACCCCAAGTCCTCCCCGGTTCTTGGGCCGACAAACTAACTCCCAAGATGCTAAAGATTGTCTTGGCGTGTCGAGTTGCCTCGCCACGTACATTGCCGCATGATACGCTTCTATCTGTTTCAAAATTCCTTGAGGTAATGAAAGGGAACACAAGAAGTATATTGACATGGAACATAAAACCGATTTCAAGAGTTGCAGCCGCTACCCGATTCAACAGACGTGATGAGGCGATAATCGCTCTCAATGCGGTCCACTAAAGGTAGCAAGTCATATATTGTGGGTCGAGTAGTACCCATTGGCAATCCTGTAAGTAAATGGCATAGAGCCAACATCACATCCAAGCAAAGCCGCCATCGTTGGCCCTCTTCATCGACATATTCAATGGAATCAAAGATGACTTACTAAAATTAACCCTCAAACCTGTTGACTTAGCAAAGGTCTCAAGCATCTCCTTGAAAGCAATGAGTTGGTCATCCACCGCAGGAAGGACAATTAAAGTGTCGTCGCATATTGAACAATCGGATAATCCCGTGAAGAGGTAGGTATGGGCAGTGTGAGAATGTTCCTTGCACACATCTCATTGACCACGGACTGCAATAAATCCACCGCAATCACAAATAACAAAGGAGATAAAGGGTCTCCACATCGCACACCCGAACGGCAAACAAAGTGATTACCAGCACCCCATTTAAGAGGATCAAGAGGAACCAGAGGACAAGATGTTGTCAATCCAACCTGTCCAACGGTCATCAAAACCCTTGCATTTCGAATCCCGAGAATCAGATCATGTTCGATGGTATCAAACGCCTTCGTGAAGTCCAGTTTAAGAAGGATTATAGATCTTTTGGATGCCTTACATCGATGTATATATTCAAAACACCATGCAAGGCAATCTTGAATGGATCTACACCAAGAAACCCATATTGATTGCGATGAATACATTTGAGAATCACACTCTGCAACCGATTTGCCAAAAGTTTAGTTAAAAACTTGAGGCAAGTGTTTGTCAATGATATGGGTCTAAAATCACCAATATATTCTGGGCTCAACTTTTTTGGAATGAGTGTAATGAGAGATGTATTCAGACACTCCAGGTTGCACTTTCCATCATAAAACTCCCTGACCAAATTCATAAAATCTGTCCTCAATATATTCCAGCAAGTCTTGAGGAAAAGACCCGTAAACCCATCAGGGCCCGGAGCACGGTCAGAAGGCATATTCTTAATCACCGTATCCACCTCACAATCCGTGAAAGGTAAGGACAAGCTCTCCAGCCCATCAATACGGTCAATTAATGTGTCAAGGTCAAAACCCATTTGTATACCTTTTGCTTGGCCCATTCAACGATTGAAATCCGACCAAAACATCCCAGCTAACTGTTGATGATCAGAAACCACTTCCCCATCCTCAGATTTGATCGAAGAAATAGTGTTTATCCTATATCTTTCGGTTGCCATTGCGTGGAAGAACTTTGAATTCTCCTCACCAACTTTAATATTTCTGATCGTGCAACGTTGCTTCCAATAAATGAACTGCCAATGAAGTATATCTTCAAGATGTAATTTGACAATCTTCCGAAAGTTGAACTCCGGCCAACTCAAGGGCCTAAATTCCTCAATATTATCCAAAAAAACAATTACTTTGTTGCAATCAGCAATGAGCGCCTTAACTGTGGATAGGTTAAGATGCCATTTCTTAAGAGCATAACGAATAGATTTGAATTTAGCGGAGATGATTAAGGCAGTTGAGGATTTATCCACAGAGAGATTCCAAACCTCAGATACACAATCCATAAAGCCAGGCAAATCAACCCAATAGTTTTCAAATCGAAAAATCTTTGCCTTGGGTATAGCAGTGGCAATTGAAACCACACACGGAACGTGGTCAGAAGCAGTGCGAGCAAGCGGAATGACCATTGTGTTGGGATGATCATGTGTCCAAGCAACAGATGTAAAAAACCAATCAATTTGTTCGAGGTGAAGAAATGATAGATGTCTGTTTGGCTTGCAGAATAAATGGATTATCCGAACTTGGTTCGTTGACAAGAGGAATTCTGCGATGCTTGTGAGGATGACCGAGAGTTAGAATGCGAGATTCGCTAAACTATATACAAGGTAATGATATGGGTGAGGGATGGATTGATCACCATACCGACTTACTCTTATTATTCGCCTTACTATACGGGATGGAAAATTTGAGTGACTTGCCTATAGTAGAGAGACGACGATCAAAACATTGTTTAAACCTTGGAACGGTATGACAAGTTAAATTCGAATGTAACTTTTCAAGTAGATGATTTTTCATAGAAATAACTTTTTAATCCGAGTTCGTATGCAAAAGTTATGCCCATTTTACAAATTCCTGAGAGCTTTTGCAAATAAAGTCGAAATTCATATTTGTAAATTTTCCCAGCAATTAGACCACATATCACATGGGAAACTTATTTTGTTTTATTTTTTTGACAGTTTCATCATTTTCTTTTTTTTTTAAACTGAAAAGGCGGTCCACGGAGGGGTGCATTCGGGGCATTTTTTGGGCCAATAAAAAAAGTAAAAAAAATTTGAAAATTTTTTTACTAGTGGCGCATCGTGGGAGTGGTGCGCCATTACTAGTTTAACTAGTAATGGCGCACTATCCCCTGGTGCGCCATTACTAGTTTTGAAAAAAAAATTGAAAAAATTTACTAATGGTGCACCATGGATGTGGTGCGCCATTACTAGTTTTTTGAAAAAAAATTGTTACTAATGGCGCACCGTGGATGTGGTGCGCCATTAGTATTTGGACACTAATGGCGCACCAACACATGGTGCGCCATTAGTATATAGTAGTGGCGCACCACATGTCTGGTGCACCATTAGTGTCCATTTCATCTATAGCCCTTTTCCTAGTAGTGTAAATCCTCTGGATACAAATCATCTGAATGCAAAAAAGAGACCTGGAAGAGGCACCGGTGAGAACACTCTATTCAAGAATCATGGCATGTATCACGTGAGATACATCAATACTTGAAGCAAATCAATGGCATAAGTCAGAGAGCCACAATTTTAAAGTCTCCGGACGCACGGACGTGTAGAAGCACAGGCACGACGAGTAACAGCCACCGCATCCCCTCACGGACGGGCGGCTGACACCACGAGCACGTACAGTCACAGCCAGTGTGTCCCCTGAGAAACGCGAATGCAGGTACACGAGGCACAGAACTGCAGCGTATACAGGCATGGAATTGCGGCTTCTCGGCGCACAGGCACGGCTTTGCAAATGGCGTTATCGAGGCACGTGTACAAACCAGCTGGATGCACAAAAGAGTGGTGGCAAAGGCACGGTTGTGTAGTCTGAAGAGAAATTGTCGTGTGACACCAGCACATAGAGACATCGCGTGTGTCATGTGAGGTACATGAATAGCAGAAAAGAAGCCACGCCCGTGAAGCCTCCACAGACACGGATGATGGGCTTCTCGAGGCACGGTCCCGAAGAACACAAAGACAGGAAACTGAAATGTTGCCTCGTACGTTAGCAGACGTGCCACTCTTGTGCCAATGTGTAAAACACAACAATACAAACACAAACAAACGGCGCTGAATATAAGCCAAACAAAAAACAGGCTTCTCCCAAACAATACATATGCGTCGCCTCACGGACGGGCGTCTGCACCAGAGGCACGTAGAGTCATAGCTGTTGGGGAACGTAGTAATTTCAAAAAAAATCCTACACACATGCAAGATCATGGTGATGCATAGCAACGAGAGGGGAGAGTGTCGTCCACGTATCCTCGTAGACCGAAAGCGGAAGCGTTATGACAACGCGGTTGATGTAGTCATACGTCTTCACGATCCGACCGATCCAAGTACCGAACGTACGGCACCTCCGAATTCAGCACACGTTCAGCTCGATGACGATCCCCGGACTCCGATCCAGCAAAGTGTCGGGGATGAGTTCCGTCAGCACGACGGCGTGGTGACGATGATGATGTTCTACCGACGCAGGGCTTCGCCTAAGCACCGCTACGATATGACCGAGGTGGAATATGGTGGAGGGGGGCACCGCACACGGCTAAGGAACGATCACGAAGATCAACTTGTGTGTCTAGAGGTGCCCCCTTGCCCCGGTATATAAAGGAGCAAGGGGAGGAGGGCCGGCCAAGGAGGAGGAGGCGCGCCCAAGGGGGGCGTCCTACTCCCACCGGGAGTAGGACTCCTCCTTTCCTAGTAGGAGTAGGAGAGAAGGAAGGGGAAGAGAGAAGGGAAGGAATGAGGGGTTGCGGACCCTCCCTTAGTCCAATTCGGACTAGGCCTTGGGGGGGGGGGCCTGCCCTAGGCAGCCCCTCTCTCTTTCCCGTATGGCCCAATAAGGCCCAATACTTCTCCCCGGCGAATTCCCGTAACTCTCCGGTACTCCGATAAATACCCGAATCACTCGGAACCTTTCCGAAGTCCGAATATAGTCGTCCAATATATCGATCTTTACGTCTCGGCTATTTTGAGACTCCTCGTCATGTCCCCGATCTCATCGGGGACTCCGAACTCCTGCGGTACATCAAAACTCATAAACTCATAATATAACTGTCATCGAAACCTTAAGCGTGCGGACCCTACGGGTTCGAGAACTATGTAGACATGACCGAGACACGTTTCCGGTCAATAACGAATAGCGGAACCTGGATGCTCATATTGGCTCCCACATATTCTATGAAGATCTTTATCGGTCAAACCGCATAACAACATACGTTGTTCCCTTTGTCATCGGTATGTTACTTGCTCGAGATTCGATCGTCGCTATCCAATACCTAGTTCAATCTAGTTACTGGCAAATTTCTTTACTCGTTACGTAATGCATCATTCCGTAACTAACTCATTAGCTACATTGTTTGCAAGGCTTATAGTGATGTGCATTACCGAGAGGGCCCAGAGATACCTCTCCGACAATCGGAGTGACAAATCCTAATATCGAAAAAAGCCAACTCAACAAGTACCTTCGGAGACACCTGTAGAGCTCCTTTATAATCATCCAGTTACGTTGTGATGTTTGGTAGCACACAAAGTGTTCCTCCGATAAATGGGAGTTGCATAATCTCATAGTCATAGGAACATGTATAAGTCATGAAGAAAGCAATAGCAACATACTAAACGATCAAGTTCTAAGGCTAACGGAATGGGTTAAGTCAATCACATCATTCTCCTAATGATGTCATCCCATTAATCAAATGACAACTCTTTTGTCCATGGCTAGGAAACTTAACCATCTTTGATTCACGAGCTAGTCAAGTAGAGGCATACTAGTGACACTATGTTTGTCTATGTATTCACACATGTATTATGTTTCCGGTTAATACAATTCTAGCATGAATAATAAACATTTATCATGAAATAAGTAAATAAATAATAACTTTATTATTGCCTCTAGGGCATATTTCCTTCAGTCTCCCACTTGCACTGGAGTCAATAATCTAGTTCACGTCGCCATGTGATTTAACACCAATATTCACATCTATATGTGATTAATACCCGTAGTTCACATCGTCATGTGATCAACACCCAAAGGGTTTACTAGAGTCAATAATCTAGTTCACATCGCTATGTGATTAACACCCAAAGAGTACTAAGGTATGATCATGTTTTGCTTGTGAGAGAAGTTTAGTCAACGGGTCTGTCACATTCAGAGCCATATGTATTTTGCAAATATTCTATGTCTACAATGCTCTGCACGGAGCTACTCTAGCTAATTGCTCCCACTTTCAATATGTATCCAGATTAAGACTTAAAGTCATCTTAAGTAATGCAATTTTGACATCCATTTGCCAGATTTCATAAAATGTGGCAATTGCTAACATGATTCAGACAGACTTAAGCATCGATACGAGTGAGAAAATCTCATCGTATTCAACACCTTGAACTTGTTGAAAACCTTTTGCAACAAGTCGAGCTTAGTAGATAGTAACACTACTATCAGTGTCTGTATTCCTCTTGAAGATCCATTTATTTAACATGGCTTGCTGATCATCGAGCAAGTCAACCAAAGTCCATACTTTGTTCTCATACATGGATCATATCTCAGATTTTATGGCCTCAAGCCATTTCGCGGAATCTGGGCTCATCATTGCTTCTTCATAGTTCGTAGGTTCATCATGGTCTAGTAACATGATTACCGCACCACTCTGGTGCGGATCTTACTCTGGAAGACCTACGAGGTTTGGTAGCAACTTGATCTGAAGTTTCATGATCATCATCATTAACTTCCTCACTAATTGGTGTAGGAATCACTGGAACTGATTTCTGTGATGAACTACTTTCCAACAAGGGAGTAGGTATAGTTACCTCATCAAGTTCTACTTTCCTCCCACTCACTTCTTTCGAGAGAAACTTCTTCTCTAGAAAGGATCCATCTTAGCAACGAATAACTTGCCTTCGGATCTGTGATGGAAGGTGTACCCAATAGTTACCTTTGGGTATTCTATGAAGACGCACTTCTCCGATTTGGGTTCGAGCTTATCAGGTTGAAACTTTTTCACATAAGCATCGCAGCCCCAAAATTTAAGAAACGACAATTTTGGTTTCTTGCCAAACCACAGTTCATAAGGCGTCGTTTCGACGGATTTTGATGGTGCCCTATTTAAAGTGAATGCAGCTGTCTCTAATGCATAACCCCAAAATGATAGTGGTAAATCAGTAAGAGACATCATAGATTGCACTATATCCAATAAAGTATTGTTATGACGTTCGGACACACCATTAAGCTGTGGTGTTCCAGGTGGCATGAGTTTGTGAAACTATTCCACATTGTTTTCATTGAAGACCAAACTCGTAACTCAAATATTTGCCCCTGCGATCAAATTGCAGAAACTTTATTTTCCTGTTACGATGATTCTCCACTTCACTCTGAAATTATTTAAACTTTTCAAATGTTTTAGACTTGTGCTTCATTAAGTAGATATACTCATATCTGCTCAATTCATCTTGTGAAGGTCAGAAAATAATGATACCCGCCACGAGCATCAACACTCATTGGACCGCATACATCGGTATGTATTATTTCCAATAAGTCACTAGCTCGTTCCATTGTTCCGAAGAACGGAGTTTTAGTCATCTTGCCCGAAAGGAACGGTTCGCAAGCATCAAATGATTCATAACCAAGAGATTCCAAAAATCCATATTTATGGAGTTTCTTCATGCGCTTTATACCGATATGACCCAAATGGCAGTGCCACAAATAAGTTGCACTATCATTATCAACTTTGCATCTTTTGGCATCAATATTATGAATATGTGTATCACTACGATCGAGATCCAACAAACTATTTTCATTGGGTGTATGACCATCAAAGGTTTTATTCATTTAAACAGAACAACAATTATTTTCTGATTTTAAATGAATAAGCGTATTGCAATAAACATGATCAAATCATATTCATGCTCAACGCAAATGCCAAATAACATTTATTTAGGTTCAACACTAATCCCAAAAGTATAGGGAGTGTGCGATGATGATCATATCAATCTTGGAACCACTTCCAACACACATCGTCACTTCACCCTCAACTAGTCTCTGTTTATTCTGTAACTCCTGTTTCAAGTTACAAATTTTTTAGCAATCGAACAAGTATCAAATACTCAGGGGCTACTATAAACACTAGTAAGGTACACATCAATAACATGTATATCAAATATACCCTTGTTCACTTTGCCATCCTTCTTATCCACCAAATATCCAGGGCATTTCCGTTTCCAGTGACCATTTCCTTTGCAGTGTAAGCACTCAATTTCAGGCTTTGGTTCAGCTTTGGGCTTCTTCGTGGGAGTGACAACTTGCTTGTCATTCTACTTGAAGTTTCCCTTTCTTTTCCTTTGCCCTTTTCTTGAAACTAGTGGTCTTGTCAATCATCAACACTTGATGCTCTTTCTTGATTTCTACCTTCGTCGATTTCAACATCACGGAGAGCTCAGGAATCGTTTTCGTCATCCCTTGCATACTATAGTTCATCACAAAGTTCTACTAACTTGGTGATGGTGACTAGATAACTCTGTCAATCACTATCTTATCTGGAAGATTAACTCCCACTTGATTCAAGCGATTGTAGTACCCAGACAATCAGAGCACATGCTCACTAGTTGAGCGATTCTCCTCCATCTTTTAGCCATAGAATTTGTTGGAGACTTCATATCTCTCAACTCGGGTATTTGCTTGAAATATTAACTTCAACTCATGGAACATCTCATATGGTCCATGACGTTCAAAACATCTTTGAAGTCCCGATTCTAAGCCGTTAAGCATGGTGCACTAAACTATCAAGTAGTCATCATATTGAGCTGGCCAAACGTTCATAACGTCTGCATCTGCTCCTGCAATAGGTCTATCACCTAGCGGTGCATTAAGGACATAATTCTTCTGTGCAGCAATGAGGACAAACCTCAGATCACGGATCTAATCCGCATCATTGCTACTAACATCTTTCAACACAATTTTTCTCTAGGAACATATCAAAAATAAACATATGAAAGCAACAACGCGAGCTATTGATCTACAACATAATCTGCAAAATACTACCAGGACTAAGTTCATGATAAATTTAAGTTCAATTAATCATATTAATTAAGAACTTCCGCTTAGATAGACATCTCTCTAGTCATCTAAGTGATCACGTGATCCAAATCAACTAAACCATGTCCGATCATCACGTGAGATGGAGTAGTTTTCAATGGTGAACATCACTATGTTGATCATATCTACTATATGATTCGCGCTCGGCCTTTCAGTCTCCGTGTTCCGAGGCCATATCTATATATGCTAGGCTCGTCAAGTTTAACCTGAGTATTCCGCATGTGCAACTATTTTGCACCCGTTGTATTTGAACGTAGAGCCTATCACACCCGATCATCACGTGGTGTCTCAAAGACGAAGAACTTTCATAGCGGTGCATACTCGGGAGAACACTTCTTGATAATTTAGTGAGAGATCATCTTAAAATGCTACCGTCAATCAAAGCAAGATAAGATGCATAAAGGATAAACATCACATGCAATCAATATAAGTGATATGATATGGCCATCATCATCTTGTGCTTGTGATCTCCATCTCCTGAAGCACCGCCATGATCACCATCGTCACCGGCGCGACACCTTGATCTCCATCGTAGCATCGTTGTCGTTCGCCATCTATTGCTTCTCGACTATCGCTACCGCTTAGTGATAAAGTAAAGCAATTACAGGCATTGTATTTCATACAATAAAGCGACAACCATATGGCTCCTGCCATTGCCGATAACCGGTTACAAAACATGATCATCTCATACAATAAAATATAGCATCACGTCTTGACCATATCACATCACAACATGCCCTGCAAAAACAAGTTAGACGTCCTCTACTTTGTTGTTGCAAATTTTACGTAGCTGCTACGGGCTGAGCAAGAACCGTTCTTACCTACGCATCAAAACCACAATGATAGTTCGTCAAGTTAGTGCTGTTTTAACCTTCGCAAGGACCGGGCGTAGCCACACTCGGTTCAACTAAAGTTGGAGAAACAGACACCCGCTAGTCACCTGTGTGCAAAGCACGGCGGTAAAACCAGTCTTGCGTAAGCGTATGCGTAATGTCGGTCTGGGCCGCTTCATCCAACCATACCGCCGAACCAAAGTATGACATGCTGGTAAGCAGTATGACTTGTATCGCCCACAACTCACTTGTGTTCTACTCGTGCATATAACATCAACACATAAAACCTAGGCTCGGATGCCACTGTTGGGGAACGTAGTAATTTCAAAAAAATTCCTACACACACGCAAGATCATGGTGATGCATAGCAACAAGAGGGGAGAGTGTAGTCCACGTACCCTCGTAGAACGAAAGCGGAAGCGTTATGACAACGCGGTTGATGTAGTCGTACGTCTTCACGATCCGACTGATCCAAGTACCGAACGTACGACACCTCCGAGTTCAGCACACGTTCAGCTCGATGACGATCCCCGGACTCCGATCCAGCAGAGTGTCGGGGATGAGTTCCGTCAGCACGACGGCATGGTGACGATGATGATGTTCTACCGACGCAGGGCTTCGCCTAAGCACCGCTATGATATGACCGAGGTGGAATATGGTGGAGGGGGGCACCGCACACGGCTAAGGAACGATCACGAAGATCAACTTGTGTGTCTAGAGGTGCCCCCCTGCCCCCGTATATAAAGGAGCAAGGGGAGGAGGGCCGGCCAAGGAGGAGGAGGCGCGCCCAAGGGGGGAGTCCTACTCCCACCGGGAGTAGGACTCCTCCTTTCCTAGTAGGAGTAGGAGAGAAGGAAGGGGAAGAGAGAAGGGAAGAAAGGAGGGGTTGCGGCCCCTCCTCTTAGTCCAATTCGGACTAGGCCTTGGGGGGTGCGGGGCCTGCCCTAGGCAGCCCCTCTCTCTTTCCCGTATGGCCCAATAAGGCCCAATACTTCTCCCCGGCGAATTCCCGTAACTCTGAGGTACTCCGATAAATACCCGAATCACTCGGAACCTTTCCGAAGTCCGAATATAGTCGTCCAATATATCGATCTTTACGTCTCGACCATTTCGAGACTCCTCGTCATGTCCCCGATCTCATCCGGGACTCCGAACTCCTTCGGTACATCAAAACTCATAAACTCATAATATAACTGTCATCGAAACCTTAAGCGTGCGGACCCTACGGGTTCGAGAACTATGTAGACATGACCAAGACACATTTCCGGTCAATAACGAATAGCGGAACCTGGATGCTCATATTGGCTCCCACATATTCTACGAAGATCTTTATCGGTCAAACCGCATAACAACATACGTTGTTCCCTTTGTCATCGGTATGTTACTTGCTCGAGATTCGATCGTCGGTATCCAATACCTAGTTCAATCTCGTTACCGGCAAGTTTCTTTACTCGTTACATAATGCATCATTCCGTAACTAACTCATTAGCTACATTGTTTGCAAGGCTTATAGTGATGTGCATTACCGAGAGGGCCCAGAGATACCTCTCCGACAATCGGAGTGACAAATCTTAATCTCGAAATACGCCAACTCAACAAGTACCTTCGGAGACACCTGTAGAGCTCCTTTATAATCACCCAGTTACGTTGTGACGTTTGGTAGCACACAAAGTGTTCCTCCGGTAAACGGGAGTTGCATAATTTCATAGTCATAGGAACATGTATAAGTCATGAAGAAAGCAATAGCAACATACTAAACGATCAAGTGCTAAGGCTAACGGAATGGGTCAAGTCAATCACATCATTCTCCTAATGATGTGATCCCGTTAATCAAATGACAACTCTTTTGTCCATGGCTAGGAAACTTAACCATCTTTGATTGACGAGCTAGTCAAGTAGAGGCATACTAGTGACACTATGTTTGTCTATGTATTCACACATGTATTATGTTTCCGGTTAATACAATTCTAGCATGAATAATAAACATTTATCATGAAATAAGGAAATAAATGATAACTTTATTATTGCCTCTAGGGCATATTTCCTTTAACAGCCAGCATGACGCCTGAGACACGCAAATGCACGTACAGGAGACATGGAATTGGAGCGTATACAGTCACGGAATTGCGGCTTCTCGGAGTTCTCGAGGCACGTGTACAAACTAGCTGGATGCACAAAAGAGTGGTGGCAGAGGCACGGTTGTGTAGTCTGAAGAGAAACTGTCATGTGACACCAGCACATAGAGACATCGCGTATGTCATATGAGGTACATGAATAGCGGAAAAGAAGCCACGCGCGTGAAGCCTCCACAGACATGGATGTTGGGCTTCTCGAGGCACGGTCCCGAAGAACACAAAGACAGGAAACTGAAATGTTGCCTCGTACATTAGCAGACGTGCCACTCTTGTGCGAATGTGTAAAATACAACAATACAAACACAAACAAACGGTGCTGAATATAAGCCAAACAAAAAACAGGCTTCTCCCAAACAATACATATGCGTCGCCTCACGGACTGGCGTCTGCACCAGAGGCTCGTAGAGTCACAGCCAGCATGACACCTGAGACAAGCAAATGCACGTACAGGAGACACGGAATTGAAGCGTATAGAGTCACGGAATTGCGGCTTCTCAGAGTTCTCGAGGCACGGGTACAAACCAGATGGATGCACAAAAGAGTGATGGCAGAAGCACGGTTGTGCAGTCTCAAGAGAAATTGCCGTGTGACACCAGCACATATAGACATCACGTGTGTCACGTGAGGTACAAAAATAGCGGAAAAGAAGCCACGAGAGTGAAGCCTCCACTAACACGGATGTCGGGCTTCTAAAGGCACGGTTCCGAAGAACACAAAGACAGGGTACTGAAATGTTGCCTCGTATGTTAGCAGACGTGCCTCTCTTGTGCGAACGTGTAAAAGACAACAATTCAAACACAAACAAACGAGACTGAATATAAGCCAAACACAAAGCGCGCTTCTCCCAAACAATACATATGCGCCACTTCAACAGGTTACCTAAATGTACATGAACTCACGCAAACGTCAACAATGAACTTGTAACATGAAAAAACATTAAAAAATTATTTTCACATAACATGAGACAAGCCAAACATGATACTATGAAAATAGAAAACCAAAATAACAAAACGGTACTCCATAAGATTGAACTAAAAGTACTCATTAATTATACAAAAAAAAATGAAAGTCTTCCAGGAGTCCATTCCGCTCAGAAACGTCCACACAAACGTCCACCGTGACCATTCTACTCAGTTGGAGTTCTGCTCGGAAACATCAACGGCCTCTGCGGTCGGGAAGACAACGAGGATGCATCATGTCCTTCATCGACAGAACTCGGCGGTAGAGCTCGTAGCTCACATACCCATCCTAAAACAAAAAGCGGATGAGAATGAAGATATACGTAAAGAGGAAAAAGTACTATTGTTGCAGTAAAACAAAAATATAACGACAAAAAATCATAAAAAACAAAGTTTTTACTTACAATTGCCGCATATTTCAGGTGTTCAAGGGAAAGCGGCTTCCATTCCAAGTAGTCATGCAGATCTTGTGGAAAAGACGACTTCATACTCAAGTAAGATTTGTTTATGACGGATCCTGCCAAATCTGCCATGGAATCCTTAAGATTGCCTCCTTTGATAATGAGCTCCTCTTGAAGATCGATGTGACACTCTCTTGGGATTTTGAGGAAACTGTTTGCGAGAACATCCCTATCGTTCCTGATGTCGACACTAGCGAAAATTATACCTTTGTTCCGAAGGAAATCCTTTACAGCAGCGCACTCCGTCTGTAACATCCCAAAATTCTAAATTTTGGAATGTTATAATAAATAGATAGATTGATTGATTGTTTGATTGCTTGTGTGAAATTTAGTGAATTTGAAACTTTTGAAAGTTAAATGAGAGGGAATAAAAGGATTTTCCCAAACTTTCATTTTGCATTTATGATGTCCATAAAGTTCAAATTCATTTCATCATAAAACCCTAGAGAGAAGATGACATGACTTCTTCCATTTAATTAAATGAAAAAGGGGTTTTGAAAAGATTTGAATTTCATTCGAAAATATTTTCCAATTCATAAACTTCATGCAACTCAATGATTTTCATGAGAGGAGATAAAATGACTTCTTCAAAACATATGAAATATGAGTTGGGAGTTTTAAAGAAATCCAATTTAAAGTTCTTTTGAAATTATTTTTCAATTTGGAGTTATTTGGATTTTATTCAAATTATTTTTCTCCAAAAATAAAATATATGGAAATTAGGGTAAAATGATTCCCTACATCGAAAATTGGAGAGAAATAAATTTGAAATCATTTTGGTATTTTTTAAAATGTTTTTATTGGATTTTATTGGACCAGTAGCACTCTTTGTTTTATTTGAATTATTGAGGATTTTATTTGATGTTAGAATAATGTTCATGCTGTAGGAAATCTTTTTCTGAAATTTTTTATATATTATATGCCTATAGTATGTTTTTATTTTGTATAGTTCATTTTATTTTGTTGTTTGTTGTTTTTAAAAAAACAAAAAAAAACTTCCTTTCCCCGCGGGCCAACTGGGCCGAAGCCCAGCCAGCCGGCCTAGCCCAGCGTCGCGTCCCGCTCGTCCCCGAGCTCCGGACGGACTCCCGCACCTGCACGGCATCGCCGCCGCCGCCTCTGCTTGCCCCCTCCTCCACGCCACCTCCTCCCCTTCCCTATAAATCCGGAGCCCCGGGCCCCGTTTCCCTCCTCGTACTTCGCGCCGCTGCCGCACTTTGCACCGCGCTTGCGGAAGCCGCCGCTCCAGCGAGATCCACCGCCGCCGCCCCGATCTGTCCCGTCGCCGTGGACCACCATCGACGCCGCCATCCTCGTCTCACCGCGCCGCCCCTCCCCGGCCCCTTCGCCGCCCTCTGGGCGACCGGCGCGCTGCCGCCCGGCGGACCGAGCCGCCGCCGCGGTCCCGCCGTCGCCGGAGTTCGACATCGCCGCGGCCGGTTTTCTCGCGAAAACCGCCAAACCACCGCGAACCGGTATAACCGCCGCCCGATCCGGTTTTCGTCGGTTTTTCTTTTTAAAGCAGTTTTTTTAGTTAGTTTTAATTAGTGAACGCTCGTCAGATTAGATCTGGAGCGAACGGTTTTTCGTTCGTTAGCATTCGTTAGCGAACATTCGTAAAATAGCTTTTCGTTATTTTATTTCAGTCACGGACCTATTAGTAGTTATTTCTTTTACAGATTAGTCCCTTATCTTCAAATCTTCGTTACTTTTCGCTCGTTTATCCAAATCCAACGAAACCAATGCCCACTTCTTCGTTAGGATCCCCTCTATCCAGATAAACAACTTAAACATGTTTTTGACAATTTAAAATTTGAGTTTAGTTCAGTTTAGTATTCGATCTTGTTTCATCGGTTACTTGAGTTTCAAAACTCCGTTTGAGTTGATTCTTTTTGCAAACCGAAGCTCTTGAACTAAACTTTATGATAAGGCCAAATTCACTCAATTTTGGTACTGTTAGAAAAAAAATCTGTTGCAAGAGTTATTTGCTTGGTTTTGGAGTTTTTCGAATTGTTTTCTTCGTTCTCTCCGATCTTTTGTATGATTGCTTCTATGTGGTTACTATTGCTTGCTCATGATAGATTGAACGGAGTGTGACGAGTAGAACTATCAGGAGTTATGAGTGCGAATCATCTTCATCAACAGTACAGGCAAGTTCACACTTTGATCATATCCCTTTCATACCCAGTTTTTATGCATTAGTTTCACCCTCAAACATTGCATGAGTTGGATGTGATTAACATGTGGGTTTTGGGTAGTAGTTGATGAGGTAGAACCTATTGCCCTGTTTATTACCAAACCCTTGGGAGTTACTTCAACGTTATGCTTATATTGCTATGCTATGCTCGTAGACGTGGATTGGGTTTGAGTGTATCCATGACAGATGTGAGATTGTTAATTAATGGTTCAACTTAAGGTGGCAACTTTAATACACATCTGGGTGGATTGAGGCACCTGGGGAATCCAGTGTTGCCTATTTTCCTGGAAATCCCGGGGTTCCATGTGATTTTCCTATGGACTGCCACCCAGGCTCAAAGGGATCATAAGATTATTCATGCTAGAAACTTCCGTGTGCAGCCGCAAGCTACTATGGGCTCCAGCATAGTTAATTAAGTTGCGTAAGCTCTTGAAGATGTAGACTAGCAGATGTAGGGGATGTAGGTTGGTACTGTCTACCCGGAGTAGAGAGTTAATGCTTCTGAAAGACTGTGTCTCGGTCATCTGTTTCTCAAACATCATGTAGTGCAAGAAATCAAGCGGAGGAGACCGAGTCTTGCAGGGAAAAGTGTGCAAACCTCTGCAAAGTGTACAAACTAATCATGGTTAGCCGTGTCCCCGGTTATGGACATTTTGAGTCTCTGGTTCTTGGATTATCATGTTGATCTCATCACGTTACTTAAACAATTTGTTGGGTTGATGATTATTAATTTGGGATTGAGTTGGAGGAACCTTCTCAATGTTTTCAACAAGCTTTGTAGTTAAATAAAATATATTCCTTTGCTGTAGGGAAAAACTGGCTTTATGCAAAAATAAACTTAGAGCTTTCCACCAGCCAAATATGCATGTAATGATAGCTATTTTTCATCATTTATCCTATGGTGTGAATTTGCCAGTACATTCAATGTACTGACCTATATGGCTACAAGGTCTCATGTTGCAGGATCTTACGACGAGTAAGTGATACAGTAGGGTTACGATTTCTACACTCAACCTTGTCGTTGGTGTTGATGGGAATCCACAACCTTGTTACTTCCGCTATTTGGATTGAGGTAATAGCATTTACGTTATTTTATATATGTGATTTACCTCTGTTATAAATCCTCGAGTATTGTGTGTGTCAGCATACCGATCCAGGGATGACACTTAATCACAGAGACTTGATCCATTCGGGTCGGGTCGCTACAAGATGGTATCAGAGCACACGTTGACTGTAGGACGTGACCCTAGAAACTGGCAAGCCCATAGGAAAGATTTTCTCTACCACTTCATTTTCAAAAAAAAAAAACTTTTACCTCTCTTCTTTTCTGAGATTTATCAAATATTTCCCTTTTAGTGAGACTATACCCTTTCCCCTTTTGACCACACGAAGATTCGACTGATGAGACCACTTCAAGGAGTACAAGATATCGGACTGTTGGGGAACGTAGTAATTTCAAAAAATTTCCTACGATCACGCAAGACCATGGTGATGGCATAGCAACGAGAGGGGAGAGTGTCCGTCCACGTACCCTCGTAGACCGAAAGCGGAAGCGTTATAACAACGCGGTTGATGTAGTCGACGTCTTCACCGATCCGACCGATCAAGCACCGAGCGTCACGGCACCTCCGAGTTACGCACACGTTCAGCTCGATGGCGATCCCGGACTCGATCCAGCAAAGTGTCGGGGATGAGTTTCGTCAACCTGACGGCGTGGTAGCGATGTTGATGCTCCACCGACGCAGGGCTTCGCCTAAGCTCCGCGACGATATGACTTCTCCGGCGCAGGCTTCGCCTAAGCTCATGACGATATGACCGTAGTGGAATATGGTGGAAGGGGCACCGCACGGCTAAGGAAAGATCCGTAGATCAACTTGTGTGTCATGGGTGCCCCTGCCCCGTATATAAAGGAGCCAAAGGGGTGCGGCCAGCCTTGGGAGGCGCTGGAGGAGTCCTACTCCCACCGGAGTAGGACTCCCCTGTCCTAGTTGGAGTAGGATTGGGGAGGGAAGAGGAAGGCGCCCCCCTCTCCTTGTCCTATTCGGACTAGAGGGGATGGGCGCGCAGCCCACCTGGCCGGCCCTTCCTCTTCTCCTTGTGGCCCATGAAGGCCCATATACCCCCGGGGTTCCGTAACCCGGTGTTCCGATAACATCCTGTTTCACTCGGAACCATTCGAAGTCAAACATAGGCTTCCAATATATCAATCTTTATGTCTCGACCATTTGAGACTCCTCGTCATGTCCGTGATCACATCCGGGACTCGAACAAACTTGATGCATCAATACTTATAAACTCATAATGAACTGTCATCGAAGCGTTAAGCGTGCGGACCCTACGGGTTCGAGAACTATGTAGACATGACCTAGAACCATTCTCGGTCAATAACCAATAGCGGAACCTGGATGCCCATATTGGTTCCTACATATTCTCGAAGATCTTTATCGGTCAAACCGCATAACGACATCGTTGTTCCCTTTGTCATCGGTATGTTACTTACCCGAGATTCGATCGTCGGTATCCAATACCTAGTTCAATCTCGTTACGGTAAGTCTCTTTACTCGTTCCGTAATACATCATCTCACAACTAACTCATTAGTTGTAATGCTTGCAAGGCTTAAGTGATGTGTATTACCGAGAAGGCCTAGAGATACCTCTCCGACAATCGGAGTGACAAAACCTAATCTCGAAATCGCCAACCCAACAAGTACCTTTGGAGACACCTAGTACTCCTTTATAATCACCCGATTCGTTGTGACGTTTGGTAGTACCAAAGTGTTCCTCCGTAAACGGGAGTTGCATAATCTCATAGTTATAGGAACATGTATGGGTCATGAAGAAAGCATTAACATACTAAGCGATCAAGTGTTAAGCTAACGGAATGGGTCATGTCAATCAGATCATTCAACTAATGATGTGACCTTGTTAATCAAATAACAACTCCTTGTTCATGGTTAGGAAACATAACCATCTTTGATTAACAAGCTAGTCAAGTAGAGGCATACTAGTGACATACTGTTTGTCTATGTATTCACACATGTATGATGTTTCCGGTTAATACAATTCTAGCATGAATAATAAACATTTATCATGATATAAGGAAATAAATAATAACTTTATTATTGCCTCTAGGGCATATTTCCTTCACGGACAACTAAGACCACTTTGGAATGAAGAGGATTTTACCATGCATTATACTAATGGAAACAGCAACGGTTGAAGACTCCAAAGACTAGGAGAATTTGAAGGCTCTGAAGAATTCCCAGATTGGTATGACCTAGGAAAGCTACCCTTATGGAACTTGTGAGATTATTAGAGCTGTCAATACCCAAGATCAAGAAGTCGGAGAAAGACCGAAACATGGAACATTAGAACTCAAAGTTTTTGTCAAGAAAACCCTAAGACTGGAGATATCAATTATGGAATGAAAGCTCATGGCAGTAACATGGGCATTGACACGGCTATCCATGATGTCATCACCCGCTTATGCTATTGTCACCGAGTTGAGTTAAGCATGCATATGCATAGAAGGATTGGATGGTAGAAGGTTGATGCAGCATCTGTCAGCAAAGGATGCAGTTTCAACCTTAGCTGGTGTATCACTAGGATCTGGAGTATTACATCAAGAAGTTTAGGGTGGATCTGCAGGAAGCCGTATTTGACAAGGAAGCAGTTCGTGAAGAACTCAAGACCCAGAAGCTGAAAGTAGCCAAGCTGGACGAGCAAAACCTCGAGATACCGGAGATTACTCGGGAGCTGAAGGATAGAAGGACATGGTTCATGTCAAGGAGGTTGAAACCCAGAGGTTTGGAACGCAACTCCAGAATATTAAAGGATGTCACTAGAGACTTCATGTCAACAGAGATGATCTGGCAAAAGAACAAGCACGATCGGAAGAAGCCATCAGAGACATAAGCAAGACTTGAAGAGTTTGACGACCTTGAAGATTTATTGACCATTAGAAGACCAAACCCCGTTATACCTACGTTAGATGCGACGATTGTGAGCTGTCATTTGTTTGTTGTTTTTCCGACAGCCACAATAAAATATGTCTTTTCAAATCATTTGTTTGTATTGTGTGTATCCCTCCCTATCTCTCTTATCTCACCCCAAAACCCCTGGACCCAATAGAGGATGAATGGAGATGAACTCACAGTTACGGGATCGATGAGTCAATTGGAGACTAACTGATGGATCCAGAACATGGAGGATCACATGAAGAATAACCCTATAGTCGGAAAGGATATGGCCCAGCATGCTCTTCAATGCTTTGAAAGAGGTGCTGCTACTTGGTGGAGGATGTACCAAACCATCAATGGATGGCAAGGAGTAACCACTTGGGAAGAATTTAAGTTGTCTTTGCTAAAGTCTCGGCTTGTGTTCCAGAAGATGAAGCCTTATGGAAATTATATGAAGAAATCTTGTGCATGCAAGCTCTATGGAGAAATAGGACACAACCATAAGGAGCACAAGGATGAATGCCCTAATTGTGAAGGAAGTCAAGAGTGAAGAATGCCCAACTAGGCAGATTACTTGTTTCTTGTGTGAAGGAACCACCCACTACCCTGCTGAGTGTCACATTTACCCCATGGTACAAAGAACCATCCAGCAGAAGAAAGAAGCAATGAAAGGAGCCCTTATGGAGATTTCTGAAGAACCTCTAATGAAGGAAGATGTCGAGGACACACATAAAGGAAACAAAATTAAAGCATGCACTAAGTCTTGCTATTCATGTGGAGAAGAAGGACACATCTCCCAGAATTGTCTGAATGGAGATCTAGTTGAATTCCCGACAGAGGAAGTAGAGTATGACCCACGGGAAATAGAAGCCCTGATTGGAACGGAAAAATCCAGGAAGAGAAGTAGATTGGATACCAGGAAGGAACTGAGTCATATCACGTGTTTCAGGTGCAAGGAGCCAGGGCACTACTTCAGCAATTGCCCAAAAAGGAAACCTCGAGACTTGTCAGAAGTGATATGTTTCTTCTGTAATGAAGCAGGGCACTTTGCAAGGAATTGTCCCAAGAAGAAGGAGACTTGTGCTAAATAGTTGAGTTAGCAACGAAAGAAATATAGTGGTAGTAGTGGGAACAATTCTTTTTCATTGAGGTGTTGAGTTGAGGCATGTAATGGAAATACAGGAGATTGTAGTAATTGGAGAATCAATAAAGTTATCATCGTTGGTACTGATTTGGATTTTTATGAATTGTTACTCCATGAAGAAGGATTTTGACCATTTTCGAGGATATGAGAAATATGGTCTATGGATGAATTGGAGCATTTTAAGGGTGGTAGTACCCTGTGAGGACACTTGACCCATGGAAAGGAAAATGATATTCCACGAAGTGGACTACGGACAAAGTAAGTACGAGTTTTGTCTCAATATGTGGGATACCCCAAGAATACGAAGGGATGAAATTACTATTGGATATAAAGGAGGTATGATGTTGAATATGGGGCAATTGTAACTCCATAATGAGTATGAGTAATCACATCGTAGTGTGATACCAATAGAAGGAAGGAAGGAAGACAGTACCATAGGATGGATTTAAAAATGCTAGGAAATTGGATGTTGGAATAATGATCGGTTGTTCCGAGGATGATTTCAAGGTTTGCAAGTGATGAGATGGGCCATAACCCACAGGCCCCAGGACCTGCCAAGAAGCAAGCACACCCTTGCTGAAGGAAAAACCCTGGAAGAGGATATGACTTTATCAACAGACGATCTTATAGGAGTTTACGCAAAACCTGAGAGTTGTGAAGAAACGATAGATGTTTGTTTGGCTTGTAGAATAAATGGATTATCCGAACTTGGTTCATTAACAAGAGGAATTATGCAATGCTTGTGAGGATGACCGAGAGTTAGAATGCGAGATTCGCTAAACCATATACAAGGTAATGATATGGGTGCGGGATGGATTGATCACCATACCGACTTACTCTTATTATTCGCCTTGCTATACGGGATGGAAAATCTGAGTGACTTGCCTATAGTAGAGATACGACGATCAAAACCTTGTTCAAACCTTAGAATGGTATGACAATTTTCCCTTGTACAAGGCAGCTTTTGCCAATCGTAGGATATACGGTGAGGTTCAGCCCAGACCCATTTCCTGCAGGAGCAACCATAAATTGATGACCACCATGAGATATCAATAGTTGTTTAGTATTGGCGCCAGACCCGTCAGCTAAGAAGGCCTAGTCATGGAATAACCTTACCAAGATGGAATGGACACAGGAGTTGAGGAAAAGTTTATGCCACCACCGGAAGAGCCTAGAGAAGGAATTATACTGAAGATCTGAGAAGACCAGCCCTGTCAAGAATAAGGATGGAGTATATGAGTATTGATGGGACCGTAACCATGCATGTTTCCAAGGGTGGTAGCACCCCAGACCCCCTGTGATGGTCGATGGATTTTGAAGACCCCCAAACCCTAACCTATTTCTTGCTAGCCTCTCTGAATCTCGAGGACGAGATTCATTTCAAGGGTGGTAGGTTTGTAACATCCCAAAATTCTAAATTTTGGAATGTTATAATAAATAGATAGATTGATTGATTGTTTGATTGCTTGTGTGAAATTTAGTGAATTTGAAACTTTTGAAAGTTAAATGAGAGGGAATAAAAGGACTTTCCCAAACTTTCATTCTGCATTTATGATCTCCATGAAATTCAAATTCATTTCATCATAAAACCCTAGAGAGAAGATGACATGACTTCTTCCATTTAATTAAATGAAAAGGGGGTTTTGAAAATATTTGAATTTCATTCGGAAATATTTTCCAATTCATAAACCTCATGCAACTCAATGATTTTCATGAGAGGAGATAAAATGACTTCTTCAAAACATATGAAATATGAATTGGGAGTTTAAAAGAAATCCAATTTAAAGTCCTTTTGAAATTATTTTTCAATTTGGAGTTATTTGGATTTTATTCAAATTATTTTCTCCAAAAATAAAATATGTGGAAATTAGGGTAAAATGATTCCCTACATCAGAAAATTGGAGAGAAATATATTTGAAATCATTTTGGTATTTTATAAAATTATTTTTATTGGATTTTATTGGACCAGTACCACTCTTTGTTTTATTTGAATTATTGAGGATTTTATTTGATGTTAGAATAATGTTCATGTTGTAGGAAATCTTTTTCTGAAAATTTTGATATATTATATGCCTATAGTATATTTTGATTTTGTATAGTTCATTTTATTTTGTTGTCTGTTGTTTTAAAAAAACAAAAAAAAGACTTCCTTTCCCCGCGGGCCAACTGGGCCGAAGCCCAGCCAGCCGGCCCAGCCCAGCGTCGTGCCCCGCTCGTCCCCGAGCTCGGGACGGACTCCCGCACCTGCACGGCATCACCACCGCCGTACGCCGCCCGGACTCCCGCCGCCGCCTCTGCTTGCCCCCTCCTCCACGCCACCTCCTCCCCTCCCCTATAAATCCGGAGCCCGGGCCCCGTTTCCCTCCTCGCACTTCGCGTCGTTGCCGCACTTCTTGCCGCGCTCGCGGAAGCCACCGCTCCGGCGAGATCCGCCGCCGCCGCCCCGCTCTGTCCCATCACCGTGGACCACCGCCGCGCCACCATCCTCCTCGTCTCGCCGCGCGCCTCTCCGGCCCCTTCGCCGCCCTCCAGACGATCCGGAGCCGCCGCCCGGCGGACCGAGCCGCCACCGCCGTCCCGCCGTCGCCGGAGTTCGACCTTGCCGCTGCCGGTTTTCTCGTGAAAACCGCCATACCACCGCGAACCGGTATAACCGCCGCCCGATCCGGTTTTCGTCGGTTTTTCTTTTTAAACGCAGTTTTCTTATTAGTCATTTTTAATTAGTGAACGCTCCTCAGATTAGATCTAGAGCGAACGGTTTTTCGTTCGTTAGCGTTTGTTAGCGAACGTTCATAAAATAGCCTTTTCGTTTTTTTTATTTCAGTCAGGGACCTGTTAGTAGTTATTTCTTTTACACATTAGTCCCTGATCTTCAAATCTTCATTACTTTTCGCTCGTTTATCCAAATCCAATGAAACCAACGCCCACTTCTTCGCTATGATCCCCTCTATCCAGATAAACACTTTAACATGTTTTTGACAATTTAAAATTTGAGTTTAGTTCAGTTTAGTATTCGATCTTGTTTCGTTTGTAACTTGAGTTTCGTAACTCTGTTTGAGTTGATTCTTTTTGCAAATCGAAGCTCATGAACTAAACTTTATGATAAGGCCAAGTTCACTCAATTTTGGTACTGTTAGAAATTGTTTTCTGTTGCAAGATTTATTTGCTTGGTTTTGGAGTTTTCCGAATTGTTTTCTTCGTTCTCTCCAATCTTCGTATGATTGCTTATGTGTGGTTACTATTGCTTGCTCACGATAGATTGAACGGAGTGTGACGAGTAGAACTATCAGGAGTTATGAGTGCGAATCATCTTCATCAATAGTACAGGCAAGTTCACACTTTGATCATATCCCTTTCATACCCAGTTTTTATTCATTAGTTTCACCCTCAAACATTGCATGAGTAGGATGTGATTAACATGTGGGTTTTGGGAATTAGTTGATGAGGTAGAACCTATTGCCATGTTTAACCAAACCCTTGGGAGTTACTTCAACGTTATGCTTATATTGCTATGCTATGCTCGTGAGCGTGGATTGGGTTTGAGTGTATCCATGATGATGTGAGATTGTTAATTAATGGTTCAACTTAAGGTGGCAACTTTAATACACATCTGGGTGGATTGAGGCACCTTAGGAATCCAGTGTTGCCTATTTTTTGGAAATCCGGGGTTCGTGTGATTTTCCTATGGACTGCCACCCAGGCTCAAAGGGATCATAAGATTATTCATGCTAGAAACTTCTGTGTGCAGCCGCAAGCTACTATTTGCTCCAGCATAGTTAATTAAGTTGCGTGAGCTCTTGAAGATGTAGACTAGCAGATGTTGGGGATGTAGGTTGGTACTGTCTACCCGGAGTAGAGAGTTAATGCTTCTGAAAGACTGTGTCTCGGTCATCCGTTTCTCAAACATCATGTAGTGCGAGAAATCAAGAGGAGGAGATCGAGTCTTGCGGGGAAAAGTGTGCAAACCTCTGCAGAGTGTACAAACTAATCATGGTTAGCCGTGTCCCTGGTTATGGACATTTTGAGTCTCCGGTTCTTGGATTATCATGTTGATCTCATCACGTTACTTAAACAATTTGTTGGGTTGATGATTATTAATTTGGGATTGAGTTGGATGAACCTTCTCAATGTTTTCAACAAGCTTTGTAGTTAAATAAAATATATTCCTTTGCTGTAGGGAAAAACTGGCTTTATGCAAAAATAAACTTAGAGCTTTCCACCAGCCAAATATGCATGTAGTGATAGCTATTTTTCATCATTTATCCTATGGTGTGAATTTTCCAATACATTCAATGTACTGACCTATATGGCTGCAATGTCTCGTGTTGCAGGATCTTACGATGAGTAAGTGATACGTTAGGGTTGCCGTTGGTGTTGGGAATCCACAACCTTGTTACTTCCGCTATTTGGATTGAGGTAATAGTATTTACGTTATTTTATACATGTGATTTACCTTTGTTATAAATCCTCGAGTATTGTGTGTGTCGGCATACCGATCCAGGGATGACACTTAATCACAGAGACTTGATCCATTCGGGTCAGGTCGCTACACCGTCCTGGCCTTGCACAAGTGATAGACAAGAACATGCTTGCGCATCGCCAGTTGCATGACGGCGACATTTCTACTACGATCAAAATAATCCTCTCGTGTGTACTCCAGATCAAGACCAACAAACTTGTACCTGTCCTCATGTAGCCATTCCTCATAAAGAGAAAGAATCTCCTCCACCTTGTAGGGCTCGTTGGTACACCTCGAGCTTGGTATTACCATCGGCATCTATAAAGAGACACTCAGTAGTGTTCCTGAAGTCATCCATGGAAAAGAGGGTGACACGACAATGGAGTCTGATTGTGCTTCTCGTACGAGGCAAGGATGATGGGAGCTACCTGCACTTCTCTGGAGAGAATAAGACGTGATAACCTCCCGGAATAGACCACTACTTAACCTTGGGGAGAGACGACTCAGTTACCATGCGCCCATTAAATTGCATCGGGAACGGTGTGAATGGACGGTTGTGCTTCTGCAGCTTATGAAACCATGCATTTCAAAAGTCACGGCTGCCACGCTATAATCGAGGAGCCTTAACTCTAGCACGGTATCTGGCACAATGAATACTAACAATAAATAGCCATCCCATCGGTCACCAGCACATCTTTTGACCGAGAGAACAGTGAGAGGAGGCAAACAAGATAACCCTATCGTACAAATACTACACAGGGAGTGAACCAAAGTAGAAGCACGGTTATGCCAGCACAAAAGCCACACACGTGCCTCCACTTTGCTTAAAGACAAACCTCAGTGATATCAACGGACCTCCATCTATATGCATGCGTACCACCGAAAACATTGCCAAAACAAAAGCATGTCCATGCTTCTGACATACAGATAACTGTGCGCTATCATACATATTCCCGCCTGAACCCAACGTACATAAAAACAATGGCTACCTGGGACTACTTGAAAAAAAATTGCAATAACAGAGTCATGAACTGTGGCTCCATTCCAGATGCAAAAGTGCCTCTCATTAGGAACCATCATGCCTCCTGTCAATTTGCCTCCCCCGACGTATCGACCATGCCTCTCCTGCTACAACGACCGCGCATCTAATAACATCATCACCGTTCCTCTCCTAAAGACACACCCAACCATATCTGATTAAACATGTGATTAAAAAAACACAGAAGCACGAGTATGCTTTTCAGCATGTATAACCGTGCCTCAAAAAAAGTATGTAAGGCAGGATAGGCACGTAAAAGACTCTGTTGGGAGGCAGCACAGCTGGACAACTATAATGGGAGGCAGCTGGACGAGTAAAACATCTCGTGTCCCCATAACACCTCGGAATGCACGCACACCATCTACAACCAGCATTCATTCCATTTCGCAGAATAAAAAATAAAACAAGAAGCACTCATTACTACTCTTGCTCTCTCCCGTCTCCTTTATATTTCAATAAGCTCCGACTCCGTCAGCCACATCACAACTCATTTGCCTTCTCCGTCGCCTGCTTCTAGGGTTCGTGCTTCTTCTCCGTCGCCTGCTTCTAAGGTTCGTGCTTCTTCCCAGCACACAATCGATTAATTTCCAAGCCATGCTTCTCTCGTACATTGCTGGCCGTGGGTGCTTGCCCTAAGCTTCCCATCACAACCCATCTGCCTTATCCGTCCGCCTACTTCTAGGCTTCGTGCTTCTTCCCCGCACACAGTCCCATTCAAACAAGTTATTGTAGAGTTTTTATTGGGTCTCTCGATTAACTTCTAAGTCGTACTTCTCTCGTAGATTTGCTAGCCGTGTGTACTTGCCCTAAGCTTCCCCTACCCCAATCTCCGTCCGTCAACCCTCGTTCTTCTTCTCTCCCAGGTAAAAAGCATATGCGTAAGCAGCATGCTCCGATCCGTATTTACGTTTTACGTTTAGGTTTTTCATTTGATAGTTATTGAAGCATCAGATCTGGTACAACGACTTCATTCTCTAAAGGAATATAAAAACCATTTGAAAATCTAAACAAGTGTTCTAAACTCTGTCATACTGCTTTTCTGGAAGGAGTAGATGAGAAGATTTCTGGTAAATTTGTAGTTGTTGTCTGCCTTCCTACGGATATTTTAATATGGCTAACATAGTTGAAGCTAGTCGTTGTCTACCTTCAACGTTGAAGCTTGTTTTTAAATTGTTATGATATTCTTGTTTTCTTAACATAATTGTTCTGAATTATTTAAATATAATATGCCCTACCTGCCGCCAACCAGGCGGCCCTTGCGAACCACACCCTGAAGTTCTCCAGGAGTTTGAGGTTATTCTTGATGAAAATTGCTGGAGCCGCATGGTTCGTAAGCATCACTAACATATTAGTTGCTTACAACACAGTAGAAATCGTGATTGTTACTCATACCCCCTTGCACCTGCACTAGGTTCCCCTGCTATCACTTCTTCGCACCTGCCTTGTGTTTTCATTTTCCATTAGTTTGCCTGCCTATGCCCTGATTAATATAGTCCATTAGTTTTGCCTGCCTATGTCTTGATTACTATAGTGCATCTTCAGTTCTAATTAAAATTAGTCAACATATGCCAAAAATCTGTATCCATTAATTTATAATACCATTATGTTGTTATCTGTAATTCTTATCAAAAGTTCATATCCAATTTAAGAAAACTTTTGACATTAATAGTACGCGAGTTCAAAGTTATACTTACAAGTTGTTATTTTTACTATTTTTTCCAGTATGTACCTTGTAACCTCAGAGCTTTTCTCGCTGACTACATTGACGAGAGGAAGGAAGAAGCAAAAAAATTGCGTAAAGAGCAGGTAGAGCCAGCCCTTCTTACACATGAAGGTCTTACAATGCTTTGTTTAAGCATAGGGCAAACTACACAAAGTTCTGCGGTGGTGAGTGGAACACCTTTGCGGATGATTATGAACTTCGTGCTGGAGACCGCATAGAATTTGCACTACCACATGAGGGTCTCAATCTCAAAATACAAACATATCGCAATGACAAAAGGCTGCTTCCATTACCCCACGTTGGTACGTATTTAATATTACAAACTTATCTTCTTTCGCTGTATTTTGATATGCATGCATCGAACTGAATAATATTAACCCGTGTTACATAAAACTTTATCTAACTTTAAAATCTTGTTCTTTTTCTAGCTCTCAATGACCTTTCTTCTGACGATTTCGACCATGTTCACTGCTGTGTCTACTCTAAGGATATTGAGCTTACCTACAACCAGACATGATTCTTTCTACAACGCCTTTTCAGATATACTTTCATCCGTTGCCGTCCATTTGTACACATCTTGACTCCCACTAACACCAAAGACTGCGTCATGGTTGGTTACATCTGGCCTTGTTAAAATACCAAACATATTTTGCTCATATATAGTATAAACAATATTGACGAAATCTTGCTTATATGTAAAATTATAAAGAACCTATTTATTCAAACCTAAAACAATAAAACTTTTGTTGTTCTCTTAATATGTTGTTTTATCTGTTTACACACAAACCTGAACATGCCAGGAATTATATTACTTTCAATTTGGAATTTCTTAATGTTTGCGCACTCACCGTATTCAGCCATTCTTTTATTTATTGTCCAAGTGGCATTTCAACGGTTTTAATTTCTATTTAATTTCGATTTCTTCTAGAAAATTTCGAGGAGCGTTGTCTCGACACTGAAGAGATGGGTGGACATGCCAACCAATGGCACGGTGACCCTTGAAGCTCCTGATGAACCTACCCATGTCATCACTCCTTCGTCGTACTACATTTGCAAAAACGACGGCAGGATGGTAATAGAAAAGTCTTCTTTCAAAGACTTCATATCAGCTACATCCTTTGTTGAGAAGAACATTGTTCTAATCACTTTCAAAGAGCGCCATGACCGTTCTGTGTCCATCATCATTCAACGCATTCTGTAGATTCCGTCGGAACCGGCACCTAAAATGGGAAGCAAACAGTGTATCTCCTAGGATGTCCAGCGCTCATTTCAAGATTATGCCTTCCAGGAGCAAAACACTGGTTAAAATAAGTTTGCTAGTTAGGATGGTAGAGTAATGTAACTATTATGGACCATGTGCTTGCTTGAACTATCTGAATGATCTTTTGGAACTTATGTAGCTCTTATGTAACTCTACTAACTGTTTCAACCATCGGAATGATCCTTTGCAACAAATGATGTTTGAACTATCATAATGATTCATTGGAAAAATGTAGTTCTAATCCTTTCAAAAGTTCACAATTCAAAAAAAACCAAAAACATAAAGAATCATTTTCAAAAATCAAACGAAAATCAAGAATCAGTTTTTGATCCAAAACCTATAGCAATGCCATGTTATCAAACTTATTCAAATGATCTACTGAAACATATCTCAATTTAAAACCAGACAGGACTCCATTTTCAAGTGCAAACTATGTTTACTTCACCAACTTTTCATGAACACACAGTTGTGCACCGAATAACATAACAACTGTGCCTCCCTCACCAAGGAAGATTGTTAATTGAAAAAAACGTTTTCACAACAAAGGCACGACCATGCATCTGCTGAGTGTTCTACTGTTCACACGACAACTTTCACAGCCAAAGATGGAATACGCACATATGGATCATGCACGCAGCACGCAACGAATAAAAAAATTCAAAGAACAAGGTACATGAAAATCTTAAAAAAACAGATAAAACAAACGCCTGTTTCCCAAAATCTATGTCTCGAACCGCCGAGTGACTAGCAACTGCTCTTTGGCGGTTTCCTTTTTTGCACGACAAAAGATCCCTTTCACTTTTCCGACTCCATTTGCATCCTCTTCCTCAAAAGTTTCTCGCCGGCCACAGTTCACCACCGCACACATCTAGCCATGGACGACGGGGAACTAACAACATGCACCGAGCACATCACTACCCACGGTACAACCGTGCTGGAGGTGGTGTACACCAACGACGCAAGGACAGTGGAGCGGATCATCAAAAAGTACGAGGAATGGCTAAAGGAGGAGAAGAACAAGTTCGTTGGCCCCGACCTCAAGTACACACGTAAGAGCGGTTACATACGATAAGGGATTGCCGTCGTCCAACTTGCCATGCGCGAGCATGTCCTTGTATACCACTACTGTAGGTCCGAGCGCTCCCAGGCGTTAGTTGACTTCCTGCAACGGAAAGCGGTAACTTTCACCAGCATCGACACCAGGAACGACAAAACCATGCTTGCACGTGCATGGATCAAAATTCCAGACGAGCACCACGTTGACATCCAGAGGCTATTCTGCATCAAGGGTGGTGGAGAAAGGGACTCCATGGCTAACCTTGCAGCGGCCATCATCGCCCCTCATACAAGAACATGAAGAAATCATTCCCAAAGGAGAAGCACCAGTTCTGGGAGTGGAAGCCACTTTCCCGATACACCTTGAGTACGCGGCAAAGGACGGGTATGTTAGCTACGAGTTGTATCGTAGAATCCTAATCATCAAGAACGGGCTACGTCACCTCCGCCAAAAACCAGTGAAAGAAAGACTCCGCCCACATAAGAACAAAGACGAGGGATCTTCTAGCGGCTGTAAGCGCTGGAAGGGAAACAGTGGTTGGTAAATTGCAAGAAAATGTATCGTGCCGTGATTGATTGATCTACCGTGATCGAGGGATCGGGTGCATGGCACAACTATTATGATAATTTAGGTTGAATTGAACTCATGTTGTAAATATGTTTGTTGTTCCTCAAAGATGTTGTCTGTATTGTATTACTATTTTACGTCTGAACTTTGAACACAGTGGTGTGCGTGTCTAAATGTAATTAGTAAGTTATGTCCCAGTATTGAGCAAGCATATATTGTATCCATGACTATAGAACGAGAGATATGTCACACGATATTGTATTATAATTTTCATACTCAACCTTTACAAGATGCATCATGCATTTACAAGAATATGTGATGGTATCGTTGTAAACTTTCAGTAGAATGCTTATTCAACATTGGCATGAACAATTAATAGATATTGCAGAAGAACATTCGGTACACAGACACAAGGGACAAGAACTTTGTTACTTTGACCATATTGAAAAAATATTAAAATTACACAACACAACCATTCCACATCAAACACGGCTCCGTTCATTCACACATCCTTGCTATTGCACATAGGTTCCTCTCCGTACACCAGTTCTCCACGATGACACTACCGTGTCCAACTGACCTATGTACAACCGTGGCTCTCTAAGTGTCAACTCAACGCATGCCTCTAGTGCCACGCACCCGTGGCCCTAGAGACTTCACACATGTGCATCCACAACCGAGCCTCTCTAACCAAATATTCGGACCGATGCCTCTGTTGCCATACATCTGTGCCTCTAGACACTTGACAGCAGCAAGAGGGTTCAAAACCGTGCATCCACACAACCATGCTTGTACTGACTGCATTTCGGTGCCTCCGTTTGCTTGATCGACGTGCCTCACATGAAACCCACACTAACTCTACGTGCTCCGCGCGCGTGATCGCCCGTGCAACTTTGGTGCTGCACACGCGCTCCTCTCAGTATACCCGTGCCTCCGCACAACCGCGCATGTACTGACTTCAATTACATGCCTCCATTTGCTCAATCCACGTGCCTCACATGAAACCCACTATAACTCTACATGCTACACACACACGTGCCTCTTGCATGAAACCCACAGTATCTCTATGTGTTCGGGACGCGTCATCGCCCGTGTAACTTTGGCGCTGCACACACGTTCCTCTCAGTATACCCGTGTTCCAAACAACCGTGCCTGTACTGACTGCAATTCCATGCCTCTGTTTGCTCAATCCACGTGCCTCACATGAAACCCAAAGTAACTCTACGTGCTCCGCACGCATGATCGCCCGTCCAACTTTGGTGTTGCACACACGCTCCTCTCAGTATACACGTGCCTCCACACAACCGTGTCTATTCTGACTTCAATTATGTGCCTCTGTTTGCTGAATCCAGGTTCGTCTCACATAAAAGAGATGCACAGTCATGCCTTAGAGTAAACAACACACGTGCCTCTACTGTATTTATAACTATGACCACAATTAAATAACATACGTCCAAAAAAACATCTTTAAAATAGATGCACAACCATGCCTCTTCTACAAACGAACAACAGCAATGAACAGTTAGGTTCATGCCGTCACATATATCTAAATAACATTAAACCGCGGCATAGATTTTTAAACAAAATCCATTATGTTCAAATGCTATAACTAACATCACTGCGGCAGAAGATTGAAGATAACAACAAGCCCCCCAACACGCTGTTTGAAAGTTATCAGCACCAAGCTGTTTACTTCAATAGACGATGCCTGGAGAAAATCACTGAAACCTTCATGTTTGAACACCATTCTATTACCCAAACCAATGAAGTAGGAGCAAGGAGTGCTCACATATATATCATCATCACCAGATTCCAGAGTAACTTCAAGAGTTAAAACGCCAGTCCTATGAAAAGTCACAAACTCCTTCAAACTCCTCACAACAATACCAGGAATAACCTGACAAAAAACATCAAGCCATCAGGAATAGAATAAAAATTCGAAACTATAAATAGAAGAGGTAATAAAAATAAATAAATAAACAGAAACAAAGAAAAAATAATGGAAAAAATATGACCATATGATGACCATTAACATTCATGGAATCAATCCTGTGAACAAAAGGACAACAGGGTATGTACTCATCATCAAATAGTTGACACCTCATGAAATACATCTGCTGATAATTAAGAAAAACACCACTGGTGTAATAACAACTCCCAACAAGTTCCTTCTCGGAGTCGCTCAAACCATGTAGAGCTACAAAATATAATTACACAGGCTCAAGGGAACAGAAAAATCAAAATGAACAATAAAACAAGATAAATACTTCTTAAAAATAAACGTTACCAACAACAGACGGTAAAGGAGACAACGCATCTCCACGACCAACACGATAAAAATGAATACCAATCCAAGTTTCATAATGTTCAAGCCTAATGGTCATTATATCACGAGGACGAACACCATAATCACTGACCAATCGTTCCCAGGACCATTGAATTTGCTCCTCACCCGACCATGACTAAACAGAACACCATACAAATAACCCTCATTGCACTGAAGAGCAAGATCAGTATCTTCGTCACCCCTCCTTATGGCTAAAGCCCTACACTCCTCGATGTAACGAGCAAGATGAACTCTAACACTGCACGGAACATACTGCACAACAAATCAAAACAAGGATCATAATCAAAATCTAAACAGCATGGGCAGCACCAAGAGAAATAAGTGTGTGTGCCAAAAATTGAACAACTATAAAATGATTTTCTTACAACACGCCTCCAACAACGCCGATCCAGGACCACACTGAACCCATCTACAAAAGAATCAACAGAAGAACACAGGCCACCAGACATACGGCAAAAAGGACAAGCCATAACTGCAAGGAACACAATGGTTATCAAGAACTAATCCCACAAAACCCAGTTGAAACTTGACATCTGATAATGTTGGTAGTCCCCACCCGTAACTACCCCATAAATCTCCATATCTCAGAAATATAATGGGAACAAAAAGAGAAACGAGAAAGGAAAACAGGGAACCCACGAAGGCAACCAGTAGGGAACGACAATATCGCGAACGGGGAAGCGCGCTCGACGCTAAAGAAGGACCGCCGTAAGAGCAGGCAACAAGCGCGGCGGCCGGAACAGCTGCCGCCGTAACCACGCGACAAGAGCAGCGGCCGCGACGAGCAGAGACGAGGGCAAAAAAAGAACAGTGCGCGACGAGGGTTCGCCCACACCAGAGAGAAGCAGATCTCAAAACAGATCAAAAGGTATTACAAAACATTAAAAGTATAAGGACTAAAGTGAAAAAAGGAAAAACCAAAAAGGAAAACCAGAAACCAGAAATCACGCGAGAAGCCGTGCGTGCGCCAAGTGTCGGCGCGGAGCGCATCGAAAAAGTCTCAGGAGCGCTCCGCGCGTGACACTTGACGTGCGGGAAGCACTTCTCGGTTAGTGATTTCGGATTAAAATCCCATTGGACAAACTACCGGAACATGCATGGGCCTTAATTCGGCTTTGGTAACTAACGTGGGCCTTCCATGCATCCACGTTAATCAACCATTTTAAAGTCCAAGTTCCCTCAA
The DNA here is from genome assembly GCA_021605205.1 of Aegilops longissima. Lineage (NCBI taxonomy): Eukaryota > Viridiplantae > Streptophyta > Magnoliopsida > Poales > Poaceae > Aegilops > Aegilops longissima. The sequence continues at coordinate 45,046 of JAHIAM010003943.1, read as the reverse complement.
AAATATTTAAAGTCTATGCTAACATGCGCTTTCATAACTCAAAATTACTAATTAAGGAGTACATGTTGCAAAGATCAGTCCAACCCTCCCGGGTGCGACAAGTGGCGCACATGCAGCACATCACTTGTTGCAACCTGAGAGTTTCCTTTTTTTTTATAGATATGTTTATTAAAAACATTTTACCTCTCAAATCGTGTGTCACAATCTCAAACCGCTTTCACCGTTGGATTTCTTGCGTGAGATCTTCAAAACTACTTGTACTAAGCTTGAGACACTTATTTTGGGACGGAGGGAGTAGATACCATGTTGATAGGTTTTGATGAAAAAAAATTCACGAAAAAAACCGAACTAGAAGCACGGTTTTTTCCCTTTCCAAAAGAGGCACGCCATGCCTCTCGCGAAAGCACAACCGTGACTCGCGAAGCAAAACCGTGCCTCCCGCGAAAGAAAAAAAAACTCATTTTTTTTCGTTAAGGAAAGGCACGGCCGTGACTCTCGCGAAAGTACAACCGTGCCTCTCGCGAAAGAGAAAAAAAAACAAAAAACACGTTTCATGGTCTGAAAATCATGGTGGTGCAAAAGTGACGTTCCTGCCAAAAAGCACGCCCTGTTGCAAAGGGAACTGAGCTCCATAACTTCCATTCATGCGGAACGCCTGTCGTTTAGGCCGCGCGGCAATGATGGGAATCACGAAAATGCATCACTACCATGATAACTGAACAGATGAAATTGCACCACTAATCTGGAACAATAACCACTTAAGCAAAAGGAGTCCCAAGGGGGTGGTTCCCCATGATTTCTTTTTAGATGATGCAAAAAAATTAATCAGTTCCAAGATGGTTAAGGCGCTTATATCACATTACACAGTCTAGGAAACCTAGCCTCAGGAACTAGGATAATGGGTTACCAACACAACATCTACACAAAGTGCAGAAGATGACCTTCAGTCTAATCACTAATCATGTAAGATGAGACCGGATTCGCTCACATCTCGCTAAGGTACTCTAGAAGAGATTCAACCTCTTGCCTCAGAGCAGCGATCTTCTGCTGCTGGGACGAAATCCGGTTTTCTATATCTTGCCCACGCTGCTTCTTCTCAAAGCTGTCAACCACGGCGGCATGCCTTGCCATGAGCTTCTCCTGCATCTCCCTCTCCTTCGCAACCAAGTCCTCTAGCTGCAGCGACAATGCACAAAAAGTAATGACTTATTTTTGGCAACCAGACTAAATGCGGAAAGGCGGTCAAGATTCAGATTGCACGACATGGCAAGGTCAGATATGTTTCTCAATTTCATCTTTTTTTATATACGACATAAATGCGGCCGCAGAAGTTTGTTGAGCAAACCTTTGGCCATATCTGATAAGCCTGAGGGGATGACTGTACGGATAACAACAGCGGCTTCAGCTCTTTCGCTAATTCCTTAAACTGTGCATCAGCGGCTTTACGAGCTGCTTTGCAAGATTTAGCGTCTCCAGTCCTAGACAAATCGTGCAATGATGTCTCTAGCTTATCATGAACAGCTAAGCACTGGTGAAAGATGCCCTGGATTTGCTGAACAGTGGCTTGCACCTGCACCAGGAGAACAAAAGAGCCATCAGAAATCAGCACTGCATGATACTAAAGTTATATGATCAAAACAGTACAGAAAAAAACTGCACAAAGATGACCACAGACTCTTTATTTACAAGGAAAAAAACAGTATTCATTATTCCAACCCATAAACTTAAGGTCAATCCGGTTTAGGAAGTGGTCATGTCTCCTACCTATTAATCCTTAGTTTCAAATTTGATCTGCAATAATAATATTTTCCATGGCTTTTCAACTAGATGCTTGTTTTCTTTATATTTTAAAAAACTTGATGTTCAGTTCCAGTTAACTTAGGGTGTGTTTGGATTGTGGCCAAAGTGCACCTTACCAAAATTTTGGTCATGACCCAAAGATTGGTCTTTGTTTGGATGGTTGCCAATTTTGTGGCATGCCAATGAACTCTAGCCAACACTTGAACCAAAATTTTGGCTAGCCAATGCTTTGGTGGGGCAACCTTGGGCACAAACCAAACACACCCTTATCAAACTGGCCTTGCCCCACCCTGAATTTTCACAAGAGTTTTATTACAGTTCATTTTATTTATTCCATCGTAAAGGTTCTGGGCTAGTGATTCAGATAGTTTGGCACTTCCCTAAACAATTCTTAGAATAATAACCCTGCCTGCAGCATGGACCTCAAATCCCAATGCCACCATAACAAATATCACAACAGTAGAACTAGACTAAACAACCTTTTGGGAAATCATCCAGTCCTTCAATGTTTTCCTAGTTATAAGTTATTACATTGCTCCACAAATATTTGCCAAATATTTGTCCGCGTAGTGCTCGTATTATTTTCCTGAGTCCTTGATCCAAATAATTTAGAGAGGTTTGAGGCTTAAAGTAATTGTACCTCATCCCATTGCAGCTTTGCCAGATAAGAAGGGGAGTTCTTAGAGATTGACATGTCAGTGTGCATGTAAGCAATACATGCAACAAACAGGAGGAAGAAGCCAGTAATCAACATCATCGGCTCTATGAGCAACGAGATGTTATTGAATTTGTAGTACACCTGCATATTGCAAAGGAAAAAAAATAGTTAGCTACAGTTCACAACTTCACATAAAACACTGCTGAGGTATCAGTATACACAAACAACTCGCAGAAAGAATTGTTGATAACACAACCCTTTCCAGTAGCAGCGTTAAGTATTGTTTCATGTGATAAGAACTAGCCTTATAATCCTTTTACAGATTTATTTAGTTTGATCAATAATTCGCACAGTTTACAATATTCATCGTGCAAGTGTGCAAACTACTGGCACAACAATAGTTCTGAAGACAAACCTGGAAATGCAAATTATGCTCTGGAATAACATCAGGCTTCTCCAAGACAAGAACTGGCCTTCCAGCAATGTCAAGGTGTGAATACTTCACCTGCACCACACATCACTTTTGTTACAACGATGAATAGGATGAGTTAGTTAATCATTTATCTATTATCCAATGATGGACCACCTCTTGCCATTGATTTGTTGGAAATGGAGCTGAAACATCAATATCCTTTGAACCTTCAGGTAGAACCACCTGTCCAAAAAGAAAGATATATACAAGTGTAAGAGGGAAGTAATGCGAAATTATTCACATTACTGGAAGCGCCCGTGCAGATAAAATCAATAGTGATTGATGTCAAGTTCAGGGAAACATGGCCAAATTGATGTTGTCGTGTGTGTTAAGAGGATCTAGAGCTTGGGGCTTTCCTAAATAAGTACAGATTTTATGTCAATACCAAAGAAATTGTCAAATGATATGGAAATTAGGTCTGGAACAGTGGAACTCAATAGATCAAAGAAAATGGGGGAAATGAAAACCCATATTCCTGATGATACTGGTTTGATGCAACTGATCACATACCTTTACGATGAGCTTTTCTATGAGAATCTCCTCCATTGGAGAACCAAATGTGATATTGAGAAATCTCTTTCCATCAGCAGTGAAAACAAAGTCTTGAAGAGGTAAACCATAACCAATTGTAAAGGTTGTTTGCCAACCACCAAACAAGGGAAACCTCGGTTCAATTTCCAGTTGGGTCTGCAATAAGATTGTTGGACATGTAAAAGCATTCAACATACATGCGTTGCGCTTTGTTGGGAAATTTAATCGTAACAAATGAAATAAATAGCGGCAGTACCTTCTTAGAATCACTCCATAAGTGTGATGTTGAAATATTACCGATTTCATCTCTGTAATAAATAGAGTGGGCCCTTGCAGGCAATCTAGCAATGAGATGCCTAAATGATGAAACCCCTCTTGCATAAGGTCTAGACTGGTAGTCAAGCCTACAAATAGAAAAACAGAATTAGATATTTCTGGACATGACTTCTCAACTCACGTACAAGTTAAGCTACTTAAAAACAAAAAAATTGAACAGAGATAAACCTGGAGAATTCACCCTTCAGTCTGGCACCACCATGAACGATGTTGTAATGTTCTGTAATCTGTACATTGCCCCAGTGAGATATCTCAATCTCCCTTATAAGCTCCTTTGCAACTGCAAATGGGTTGTTGTTCTCAAAGTGCACAATAATAGGGTTGTAGGAAAACGGGGGAACATCTTCATACGGTCCATATTTAAGCTCAGAATCCACAAGTTTTGTGTTTCCATATTTTGTGTATGATTCAACCCTTCCACCAGGCAATCTGATACTAAGCGTCTGGACCTTAACAGGGTAAGGAGACAGGTAGTGAGAGCTATCCTGAAAGACAACAAGCTGCGAATCGGCTTGGGTGATCTCTTCTGGGAACGGCTGGAGAAAGTGGGTAAATACAGTCAAGACGTCTAAGTGAAGAATCTTCCCCTTTGTCAAAGGTTTGTGTAACGATGCTGAAAAGAAGGTCAGTTCTGGGGGAACACCAGAAGGCTCAACAACTTCAATCGGAAGAACACTACTGAGACCCTTCACTTTTCCCTCGGTACCGAATGCTCTGATCGCTGCCAGGTTTTTTGCTTGGATGTTGGGGAAAGCCAGCAAGACTTTAGAGACAGGCTCCGAGCCCGCATTTTCAACCTGAAATCAGTAGGAACGCATAAATAACAGCGGCATTCCGATATAACAAATACACATGTACAAGAGCACCACTTGCAAGAAACATGTGCACGTCACAACAGAAATGGTTCTAGTTGATGCCATTTGAGGATTAAGAACTATAGAGCCCCAATTGCTGATAGTACTAGTAGATAAAACTAGCAAAATTTTGCAAAGCGTGGGACTGTGCATTTCTCAATTCGGACAATTAAGATTTTGGATACCAGTGGTCATTGAGGCGGTGCCCACTAGCATTAACTAACGAAGGCCTCAGATTCACGAAATGCTAACTACATGAACACATCGCAGCATGTCAATCAGGCAGACGCGACACATACAAAAGCATTACTGCTTTTCTTTTAGCTTAAAAGCATTACTACTTTTGGGTAGGTTAACAGGTTGGAACAATGAGCTGAATTCAGTTCCCACTGCAGGAGTAGCGCGCGACGAGACGTACCTTGAGCGAAGTGAGGACGCGGACGATGTGCGAAGTCAAATCAACCTGCAACGCGAGAGAAGATAAGACAAGGCCATCAGATCCGAGGCGTCAACCGCGGCGGGTCCTGAGATCTGGGGGTAGAGCGGGGAGGGCACTGACCTTCCGATCCGCCCTGGAGATGACGAGATCGGCGCGCGCGGCGGAGGCAAAGACGCCGGCGAGGAGGAGTAGGAGGAGCGCGGCGAGGCGGGGCGGCGGCGCCATGCTGGGCGGCCAGATCGCGTCGCGGGCGTTGGTTTCGCGGCAAGATGGGGTTGGACCGGCGGAGCAAGAAAGGCTTTAAACCCTCCTCGGGCTCGGTCGGACCCGTGTGCCCGTGGGAGAAGAGAAGAGTGTGACGTGTGGCCGAGACTTTGGGTGGTGCGGTGCGACCGGACCACTTTGCTGCGACTTCCGACTGGCTATCCGGTCTGGCTCCACCGGTTCACCGTCTCTCTCCCCCCTCTCCCGCATCGCTACCTCCGCCGGCGTCGCCCCCATCTCCGACCCCCCCGGTGCGGCGGCGCTGCCCAGCCTCTGTCACGCCGCTGTAGGCCTCCCCGCGGGACATAGAGTCAGCGCGCGCCGCCTGTTTACGCCTCTCCGTGCCTCGACGGCCTCATCGCTCCTCCTCGGCTACCACGACCTAGCTCGCCATCGGTCAGAACCAACAATCCCACCTCGTAGACAGACTAGACTCTCCACGCGCGGCCCCGCCATGGGCGCCGAGGTCGCCCAGATCAGCGCCTTCACCGCCGCGGCCGCCCACGCGCTCTGCCTCGCGGGCCTCGCAGCCGCCCACTCCCTCGCCGGCCGCGGCGCCCTCGTCTCCGACCCCGCCCACGCGCTCCGCCTCCTCGTGGTAACCTCCCGTCCCCACCTCTCACCCCAACAACGCTTCCCACGTGTCTTCTGACCCGGATGGATGCTTTTTCTGTAGGTCTGTGAGGCGCCGCTTGTCATCGTGGTGTTCAGTCTGCTCCGGCGAGATCCCAGACGCTGCTCGGTTTGTTGCATCAACTGTTTCTTCCGGTGTCCGTTCCAAACATCATATTTTTGTTCAGTGATATAAGGTGATTGTGTTTCTTCGATTGCAGTTCCTTAAGGCCGCTGCACGGGGATTGCTTGGCTTGCCCATAGGTCAGTTCTCCTTGCTGCATTTCACTTTGATCCATTGTGTTTGCGCAAGGAGAGACTTCTATCCGGTGTGAAGAATACGAGTGCTCGTAGGATATCACACGTTGAAAAACCTCTATGCTGGATCTGAGTCATTAGCTAGTTCTCACAACTTAGTAATATATGTTGATTTGCTCTTTGGGATAGTTATTTTAGGACCTGCCTGTCTTTCTGCTTTTCATTTATTTATCCTTATGGTACATGCTTCTTCTCTCTGCCAGGGCCTTCCTAAATGCATTTGGTGCAATTGTTCTTGGCGCCTGTTGGAATCAAGTAAGGTCCCATGACAAGGTCTTATATGATTGTTAATCAGGAATTCAGGAGTCATGACTCAAATAACCAGTTACCATGTTTGTTGAACATTAGTTCTTTATAATACCTCGCCTGACGGGATTGCACAAGGATATGTCAATTTGAACATAAAGACGCATACCAACAATGTCTTGTCCTTTGTCAAAACTAATGCCTTATCTGACGAGATCTTCACATTTTAGGTACTGGATAGCGACAACCTATTGGTCATGTCTTATGTCCCTGTTCACGGTAAGTGGCATTTCCTGTGCTTTAGTTTTCTTGACTGAGAACTGACATTTCCTTTGCTTTACTTTTCTTGACTGAGAACTGGCATTTCCTGTGCTTTACTTTTCTTGACTGAGAACATCAGCAGATTAAGATTTACAACTGAAAAACTATCAGATTTGGTAGTCTTGTGCTGATACTTCTCAACAACTATGATTTACCACAATGTACTTGCATAACTGAAGGCTGACAAGCTACATGCGTGACATTGCAGTTTGTTCCAGCAGCATGCGTCTTTGGAGCATCCAAAGTGGATTGGCAGAATGTGCTTTCTCACTCTATGTATATTCCTGATCCTAACTAAGTATCTATTATTATTATTGTCCTGTACTTACTGATGCTTTTGTTGATTTGTGTTTTTTATGTCAGTTATTGCACATCATCCAATGTTGTGGACTACATGATCTCTGCACCTTCTCATGGAGCTGTAATAGGAGCGTGGCTTGGTGCTTGGCCTATGCCCCTTGACTGGGAGAGACCTTGGCAGGTAAAGATACTCACTGCGACTTTTTGAATACCTATGGGACGACCGAACGAGTATGATGAAAGACGGGATCATGTAGAGATGTTTATTCATATACAGTAGGTAACACAATAACTTAAAGACTAGCTTGAGTACTAACTATTCAGAGCGGTGATACAAAATGCATTAGTTTGTCTGATGCTGTGTCATGTGTTGCTGCTGTTGGAACTAGTCTATATTACCACCCCCATTTTTTTCCATGCATTCTATTTTCAATGAAGTATTCAGCAGCACATGGATGAGACTTCCTTTTCTGCGCCTTACAATTGACAATCTGGTCTTATTGTCCCCACCTTGCTTTTGCAATTCATGATTCTGTTTTTTTTTTATCATTCTTAGGAATGGCCAATATGTGTCACTTATGGTGCAATTGCTGGGCATGTGATTGGCGTGCTAGTATCACTGATCCTCGTAGTTGCTCACAAGAGAAGAGTTCGTGTCAAAGCTGACTAGCCTATGGATGATGGACATCTTTTTTTGTTCCATTAGATTTACGCAGATTATACTGTAAATTATTTCTTCCCAAAAAGCTGTGTACTTTTGGTTAGATTTCCAGTTAAGTCTAAGTACTAGTGCCTTCCAGTAGCTTGGTACGTGTATTACATTGGTGGCACTCATTTACCTTTTGGGGGCTAAAGATTATTTTCTTAAGAGCTTTTCCTTATGTTATGAGACTGATTGCCATTTGGTGAGATGAGAGGGTTTTTGTATGTGCTTAGCAGGTTAATTTTTTTGACTCAGTAAAAATTTGTATTTCTTATTGTACGAATCATCACATCCTATGTTGCCTATACATTGGACTAACATCAAATACAGAAACTTGTCTCATCCCTGGCTGAAGGAAAAATCTGCACTGGGGATGTCAGCATCGAGGGCCGACGACGAGACCGACCTCCGCCTGTCAGCAGGATTTAGTCTGTGCACGGGATGCGCCACCACAACTGGGTACATGTCCCTAGCCTCCTCCATGGTCCTTGGCGAGGTCGGCGCGCTCTGGGGATCGTCGGACCGTCCCATGCCCTTGTGAAGCAGGTGCACCGGGGACGAGCCCCTGCTAGGCATCGGCGACGTGCCTCGGCTGGGGGTCGCGTCGCCGATCATCTGCGCCATCAGCATGTCTGTGTCTCGGACCTTCTTCTTCTCCTTGGCCGTGTTCCGCCAGTTTGTCAGCGCCTTGGCCGTCTGCTCGTCGAAGATGGACCTCTTCATGTTTGATCCCATCTGCAACCCATCACACCGATTACATGATTAAGGCTGCTGTTCCCCAGAGCAATTGTTCAGACATCTTCATCAACGGCTTTATTACCTGTGTGACGAGCGCGTAGAGGGGGAAGGTGATATAGCTGCAGAGGAACTGAAGAGCCAGCCCCAGCACGACCTTCATGATGCTCAGCCCGATGTGCATATGGAAGCATTTCTTCAAGCCGGGCGTGGCCTGCGACACAAGTAAATCTCGGTCAGTGCAGTTCATCAGCAGCACTTGGTGCCTTGCATCCCTAACTGAACTGCCAATTACTGGTGCATACCACTGTCCAGACGAAATGTGCCATCTGAAACGCGTTCTGGAACAGCGTCAGATGTATGAAGAAGAGGACCCAGTCGGGGCGGTGGAACCAGAAGAACTTGTTGCTGGGCTCAACCACGGGCGCCCCCTTGATGACGCTCGCCCGGTCCTGGATCTCCAGGGCCATCTCCATGATGATCATCTCCAGCTTGGTTCCAACACACAAGAGGATCTGAGAAAGACAAGGCAGACAATGACATTTTCAATTAAGGTGTGGTCTCGCATTGCAATCAAATGGGGCTGGCTGTTGCTTTCGACGGAGAAATTCGCACTTACGACGAGAGGGATGAAAGAAATCCAGGTGAGCGTGCCGATCCCTGCCAGCAGAAAGAAGGGGAAAAGAAAGGTTAGAAAATGAACGGTGGTTGCGAGACGAATTACAAGTGTTTTAGCAAGGTCCATACCGTCAATGTCAAGGAAGAGGGTGAGGATCGCCACACACCACAGCGGGAGGCTGCGAAAAGAGGCCAAATGTGTCAAGATCACGCAAGGAAGACCAGCAGGAGCAAAGACCATGACGCAGCAAACTGATAGTATTGTATCATGTGGAACCTAAGCAATATCATATGGAGCCTGGCGGCAATTGTATAGTCGTATCCATGGAATGTTGTAAGCTACCTGATGCCAACAACGACTTTGAAGTCGTCCTCCATGGACCTCTTGATGTACTTGTGGAAGTCGAACTTGCTGTTATGCGACAAATGCGCCTGCGCGGAATCGTGGAAAGACAAGACATGAGATCATTGGTGTCGGAAATATACTTATTTCAGAAGCGTCGCGGCAATGGCTGACGGAGCTAGAAGGAGGGGGGCTTTTTTGGTGGTACGTACGTTGATGAAGCCTGCCCTCAAGGTGAGGTAGTCCACCTTGGTGACCGACCTGAAGAACTGCCTGAAGAAGGCCACCACCCATCTGACGCCGGGGGTGCTGGAGAGGCCCAGGTGCCGCTTCACGAACGACGTCTGGTGCGTGAAGCGGAACCGCGCAGGATCTGGAAGCACGGGAAAGAGAGAGAAAACATATCATCAGTTCACTCACTCTGATCATGCCTGCCTGCGTGCCTCTGTAAATGCATCAAAATAGAAAAGGTTTCATTTGGAAAATTGTCTGACCATTTGCGAACTGGTATTCCAAGGAGGCGGTCTCTGTCTCCCATTTCTTCCATGTTCTCATCTGCAGCAGGAAAGAAGAACAATATTATGCCCGGGCTGATTAGGGATTGGTAGCAGGCAGTTTTATTGCTTTACCGAAGCATGAACAGGTAGGCCTGACAGACTCACTTTGAGACGGCTTAGAGCCATGATGATGACGCTGTAGGTGACATGGAAGACGGCGAGCACGAAGATGAATATGTGGAGCTGGTGCAAGCTGCCCGTGGACATGAGCGACACCTTGCCCTGCCAGAGAAGCACACACCACGCCAGTTAGGCCAAGCCAATCAGGAAGGAAACAAGAAGAAACTCCGGCCGGCCGCCGGAATCTGTTTGTGTTTTTGTCCCGGCCGGCTCCGGGAGTAGCTTGTGGCTCACCTTTTTGGCGCAGTAGTAGTCTTTGTACTTGCTCTTGACGGAACCAGGGGGCAGCTTGCAGGGCCGCATGATGCTGGCGGCCTTCTCGGAGATGCATATCCCGGAGATTGGGTCCTGCGTCACGGCGAGCAGCAGCGAGATGAAGCCCACCAGCATGAGCTCCGCCTTGATCTTCTCCAGCGCCTCCGCCAGCGCGTTCTTGTGCCGCTTGTGGAACCACTGCAGGTGCACCGAGGAAGCCATGGATGAGCTGCTGATTCTGGTTGAGGCTTTTTTTTCTTTTTCCGGGAAGGAACTTACATGGCTGAGCTTGTGCAGCGCGTGCTCCAGGAGGACGGACACGATGATCATGACGGCGAAGACGAGCGCCACCGCCCAGGACGGCGTCTCCGGCAGCGTCCGCGCTGGGGGGTACCCGTCGTCCTCCGCCATCGCCCGTCTTGAGCGCAACCTCTTTCCTTGTCCGGAGACCCAACCGCCGATCGTCTGAGCCAACGAGGTACCTACTACCTGGCCAGGTATCTATTCTACGTGGCCGGCCGGCCGGCCGGAGCAAGAAAGGAAAAGGGAAACGTACGTACGCACGCACGCAGGTACGTTGTGTGTCTAGCTTGTTGCTGCTGTGGCAGACTGTGGGTGTGGCAACCGGGTGGGAGGGAGCTGCCGCGCTGGGCCTTTTATCGGCGCGGCGCGGGCGCGCGGCGGCCGGGTCAAACCGCGTGCGGCCGGGTGGCTCGGCAGCGGCGCTGCGGAGCGGGAGACCTGCCTAGAGCTGATACGATACGAATGTCGAGTGGCGGGTTTCGGCTGATACGACCTATGTTTCCTAGCGCGAGGTTGGACGGGGTGGTTGATCCAGTGATGGCACTCTGGGATCTGGGTGCTCGGCCGGCACCGGGCCGGGGCGAGGGGGAACACCCGGTCGGTCCCGTAGTATTTTTTTTGACAGAGACGGTCACTTTACTAGTAGTATTATTTCTCAAAAAAATAAAATACTAGTAGTATTTTTTTCTTTAGGGAATCCGTAGTATTATTCTTGACTACTCCCTCCGTTCCTAAATATAAGTCTTTTTAGAGATTCTAACAAGAGACTACATACAGAGCAAAATGAGTGAATCTACACTTAAATTACGTCTATATATACGTCCGTATGTAGTTCATAGTGAAATCTCTAGAAAAACTTATATTTAGAAACGGAGGGAGTAGCTTTTTCTTCTTGTTGCCATCGTTTGACTATAGTACATCTATATCTGGCCATAGTTTTGTCCCGCGTAGGTAGAGGTTACTTGGAGACGCTCCTAGCTAAGCAGGACAAAAACCGACGCGTCTGGCTAGCTTGCTGGTTATCGGGATCATCAACGAGGGCGGAGATTTTCATTTTTTTTTTGTTCTTTTTTCTTGACGTTGAATTAGGAGGGACGGAGAGTTCGTTGGGACCGGCAAGAAAACGGCAAATGTGCTGCCCCGTTCCTTGGGGGATCGAATTGTGTGACGTCGGATCACTTTCGTTGGGTTGATTGATTTGATGCTGCTCGATCGGAGACCCGTTCGCGCCAAAGTTATTGCGTGGAGAAAATGACGCGAAACATGTATTGGCGGCGACGTGTGTGTGCGCGCGAGAAGGTAAGGTAAAACGAACACGGTTTTACGGACCACGGTTACACGTAGCCACACGTTGGTAGAGGCGAGAGGTCCACGCGACTGACTGTTCCCGCCGGCGAGCCGCGCGTCGGGCGGTGGATCAGGTCGCCGTCGCCTGGCAGGGGCGTGGCACCTTAGAGAGCGGGTCGGACTCGGATCCCAGACGGTCGAAACATTCACCGGCCGGGACGTGCCGTGCGTGCACGATGGCTAGCCTGGTGCTCCCATCGAGTTTGTTTTTCATACGGAGGGGCATTGACGTGAGAGTGATTGCTAATTGGACAAGCATAGAGTATTGCTGCATGTATTCCTGTTTTGGACTTGATTAATGGGGACGGAGAGTCTGTTGGGACGGACCAAACGATCGAAAACGGCAAAACTCTGCCCGCCTTGTCTCTTCCCCGGCCGAGAAAAACGATGGGTCGATCGATCGAATTGTGTGACGTCCGACTTCCTCCTCCATGCTTCATCTCGAAGCATGAATGGTTATTGTAAGCCACTGTAGTTTACAACATTATATATAAACATGCATGTACGACGTGGACGTGAAAGTTAATTAATGGTTGTTGTAAGCCCTGCTGCATGCGCACGTTTAGCCAAAAGCGTGCACGGTTCCGTCACTGCAGCTACAGGTAAACGGGCCCGGCACGTATACGTGGCGCACTCCTGCTCGCTTGTAGTCTCGTACTGTACCACGCAAGTTGCGACGACTTGCCCACGTACGTCCGCATGCGACCGACGACGTGGCACCCGAAGTTCGACTGCTCATGGTCGGTCGTGCGTGGAAAAGTCGACCAGGCGGCTCCGGCGAAGTGGGCGTTTCAACCAAGTGGAGTACGGGCCTGATGGAGCGAGTCAAGTCAAATGGAACGTTGACTGCATTTGTGGCTGCTACTTTTAGCAGGACTTGTATGTGCAGTGTACTAGTACTATTATTAGGGCATGTACAGCAGTCTAGATAGCTGCTGTCTATAGCGCTTATCCATGATCGGATCCGGACCGGTTCTTCTGATCGGGGAAAGTTAATGGCAGGTTTGAGTATTTAACCAAAAACTACCACAATTGACGGAAACGTGACGAAAACTACCACTTTACGTTTTGTGCGAAAAACTACCAAATTTGGACTAAACCGTGGCAAAAACTACCAACTCGAAATCGCTTCGCCGCCCGCTTAACCCCGATTCGACCAGTTGGGCCCGCGAATCGATCGCCATCGCTGGCGAACGGACGGCCGCCGCTGACGGCCGTTAACGGCCCGTCTGGCGTCGAACGGCGCTGTCGGTGGGCCAATAAGTGAGAGCGAGCTCAGCCGCTCATTCTCCTCCTCCTCGCCGCTCTCACTCGTCCTCACTCCATCCTCTCCCTCTCCCTCTCCTCGGTGCTCGACCTAGGTCAGCCTATCGCCGCCGCCGCGCCATTGCTTTGCCGGTAGAAGGTGAGGATGCCATCTGGTATGACGAGGACAGCTCGGACGAGGACATCAACATGGTTTCATTGGATCAGAACTATTTGTAAGTGCATAATGGTGGAACAGAGTTAGGGTTAGGGTTAGTTCATACAAATTGAGATTCCAATTTTCTTTTGGTTTGATTCAAAGTTTCTTTTGCAGAAACCCCGACACGTGGTGGAACCAACTTTCGTGGTTCTTACACTGAATCTGAGCCGACGTGCATGATGCATCATCGAGGTCAAGAAGATGGTGGCTTTGAAGGTTCTTTGACCGCGAGCGTTTCTGTGTTGTCCTATGCAGCAGGTATTAAATCTTGAACGCTAACTTGTTTTGCTGGTGGAGATGTGTGATGTGTTTTGCTGCTGGAGATGTGAGATGTGTGGTGCAGCATGTGGTGCAGAGATGTGTGCTGCAGCATGTGGAAGCTATATATGAAAGTAGATCTTTAGTTAACTGAATTCAATACATGACTGAACCTGATAACACCTACAAGTAGATATCTTTAGTGTATTATGAACCTGAGAATATAGCTGTTAACTGAATTTATCTCTGATGTTAAATGTAGCTGTTAACTGAATTTATCTCTGATGCTAAATGTAGCTGTTAACTGAATTTATCTCTGATGCTAAGTCAGGTGCATATTGATGTAAACAAAGGGTTTCAGTTAAATGAAATGACTTTATGAATTTAGTTTTCTGTACTAAGTTTGTTACTAAGTGCTTTGTGCTTAATTATAAATAATTGATTCTCAGGATGAAGGTGTGAACTGTGGGGTTGTCGAGTGGGTGGATGGTCCTTGCCGGTGTCGAGTGGCGGGTTTCGGCTGATACGACCTATGTTTCCTAGCGCGAGGTTGGACGGGGTGGTTGATCCAGTGATGGCACTCTGGGATCTGGGTGCTCGGCCGGCACCGGGCCGGGGCGAGGGAACACCGGTCGGTCCCGTAGTATTTTTTTGACAGAGACGGTCACTTTACTAGTAGTATTATTTCTCAAAAAATAAAATACTAGTAGTATTTTTTCTTTAGGGAATCCGTAGTATTATTTTGATTCTCCAGTTCACAAATATAAGTCTTTTTAGAGATTAACGAGGCTACATCTGAGCGAAATGGTGAATCTACACTTAAATTACGATCATATATACGTCAGTATGTAGTTCATAGTGAAATTTCTAGAAAAACTTATATTTAGAAACGGAGGGAGTAGCTTTTTCTTCTTGTTGCCATCGTTTGACTATAGTACATCTATATCTGGCCATAGTTTTGTCCCGCGTAGGTAGAGGTTACTTGGAGACGCTCCTAGCTAAGCAGGACAAAAACCGACGCGTCTGGCTAGCTTGCTGGTTATCGGGATCATCAACGAGGGCGGAGATTTTCATTTTTTTTTTGTTCTTTTTTCTTGACGTTGAATTAGGAGGGACGGAGAGTTCGTTGGGACCGGCAAGAAAACGGCAAATGTGCTGCCCCGTTCCTTGGGGGATCGAATTGTGTGACGTCGGATCACTTTCGTTGGGTTGATTGATTTGATGCTGCTCGATCGGAGACCCGTTCGCGCCAAAGTTATTGCGTGGAGAAAATGACGCGAAACATGTATTGGCGGCGACGTGTGTGTGCGCGCGAGAAGGTAAGGTAAAACGAACACGGTTTTACGGACCACGGTTACACGTAGCCACACGTTGGTAGAGGCGAGAGGTCCACGCGACTGACTGTTCCCGCCGGCGAGCCGCGCGTCGGGCGGTGGATCAGGTCGCCGTCGCCTGGCAGGGGCGTGGCACCTTAGAGAGCAGGTCGGACTCGGATCCCAGACGGTCGAAACATTCACCGGCCGGGACGTGCCGTGCGTGCACGATGGCTAGCCTGGTGCTCCCATCGAGTTTGTTTTTCATACGGAGGGGCATTGACGTGAGAGTGATTGCTAATTGGACAAGCATAGAGTATTGCTGCATGTATTCCTGTTTTGGACTTGATTAATGGGGACGGAGAGTCTGTTGGGACGGACCAAACGATCGAAAACGGCAAAACTCTGCCCGCCTTGTCTCTTCCCCGGCCGAGAAAAACGATGGGTCGATCGATCGAATTGTGTGACGTCCGACTTCCTCCTCCATGCTTCATCTCGAAGCATGAATGGTTAATGTAAGCCACTGTAGTTTACAACATTATATATAAACATGCATGTACGACGTGGACGTGAAAGTTAATTAATGGTTGTTGTAAGCCCTGCTGCATGCGCACGTTTAGCCAAAAGCGTGCACGGTTCCGTCACTGCAGCTACAGGTAAACGGGCCCGGCACGTATACGTGGCGCACTCCTGCTCGCTTGTAGTCTCGTACTGTACCACGCAAGTTGCGACGACTTGCCCACGTACGTCCGCATGCGACCGACGACGTGGCACCCGAAGTTCGACTGCTCATGGTCGGTCGTGCGTGGAAAAGTCGACCAGGCGGCTCCGGCGAAGTGGGCGTTTCAACCAAGTGGAGTACGGGCCTGATGGAGCGAGTCAAGTCAAATGGAACGTTGACTGCATTTGTGGCTGCTACTTTTAGCAGGACTTGTATGTGCAGTGTACTAGTACTATTATTAGGGCATGTACAGCAGTCTAGATAGCTGCTGTCTATAGCGCTTATCCATGATCGGATCCGGACCGGTTCTTCTGATCGGGGAAAGTTAATGGCAGGTTTGAGTATTTAACCAAAAACTACCACAATTGACGGAAACGTGACGAAAAACTACCACTTTACGTTTTGTGAAAAACTACCAAATTTGGACTAAACCGTGGCAAAAACTACCAACTCGAAATCGCCGCTTACCGCTAACCCCGATTCGACCAGTTGGGCCCATGAATCGATCGCCACGCTGGCGAGCAGACGGCCGCCCAGCGTTGGGCCGTTAACGGCCCGTCGGCATTGTCGAACGGCGCTGTCGGTGGGCCAATAAGTGAGAGCGAGCTCACCGCTCATTCTCCTCCTCCTCGCTCGCTCTCACTCGTCCTCACTCCATCCTCTCCTCTCCCTCTCCTGGTGCTCGACCTAGGTCAGCCTATCGCCGTCGCCGCCGCGACCATTGCTGCCAGTAGAAGGTGAGGATGCCATCTGGTATGACGAGGACAGCTCGGACGAGGACATCAACATGGTTTCATTGGATCAGCAACTATTTGTAAGTGCATAATGGTGGAACAGAGTTAGGGTTAGGGTTAGTTCATACAAATTGGAATTCCAATTTTCTTTTGGTTTGATTCAAAGTTTCTTTTGCAGAAACCCCGACACTGTGGTGGAACCAACTTTCGTGGTTCTTACATGAATCTGAGCCGGCGTGCATGATGCATCATCGAGGCGAAGAAGATGGTGGCTTTGAAGGTTCTTTGGTAGCGGCGTTTCTGTGTTGTCCTATGCAGCAGGTATTAAATCTTGAGCGCTAACTTGTTTTGCTGGTGGAGATGTGTGATGTGTTTTGCTGCTGGAGATGTGAGATGTGTGGTGCAGCATGTGGTGCAGAGATGTGTCTGCAGCATGTGGAAGCTATATATGAAAGTAGATCTTTAGTTAACTGAATTCAATACATGACTGAACCTGATAACACCTACAAGTAGATATCTTTAGTGTATTATGAACCTGAGAATATAGCTGTTAACTGAATTTATCTCTGATGTTAAATGTAGCTGTTAACTGAATTTATCTCTGATGCTAAATGTAGCTGTTAACTGAATTTATCTCTGATGCTAAGTCAGGTGCATATTGATGTAAACAAAGGGTTTCAGTTAAATGAAATGACTTTATGAATTTAGTTTTCTGTACTAAGTTTGTTACTAAGTGCTTTGTGCTTAATTATAAATAATTGATTCTGTAGGATGAAGGTGTGAACTGTGGGGTTGTCGAGTGGGTGGATGGTCCTTGGCCAGAGATTCTACAAAGGTGCCTAACCAGGATTTGGGACATGTATCATGAGCAGAACTTGGGCAGGGTGAATGACAAACAAGCCCATGAGAAAGAGGTGGCCAAGCTACAGAAGGAAATTGATTTCCTGTCAAACAACTACAGCCAGTTGGTGGAAGATGTATCCAACCTATTTGACTATCAAGATGGCAAGATGTCTCATGACATGGACTATACCAACGAGCAATCAATGAACTAGTGAGAAGAAGAAACAACTTGAGGATCGAGCAAAGATTGAGTTAAGTATGGAAAAGTGAAGCTTGCCAAGGAGCAAAGGTGCATTCTTCAAAGCCAAGCAGATATCATTCAGAACATGAGGAAGGCCATGAAGGAAGTGGAGGGGACAGGGACCTACTTAAGCAAGAGAAGAAGAAGTTAGAGCATCGATTGCTGATCGCTCAATCTTTGGGCATGCCACAAAGCTAAGTGGAGAGGATCAAGGCAATTATGAATGAGTGAAGTGGTTGGTTTGTGGTTAAGTAATTAGTAGGCCTATATATATAGCTGGCTTTGGAATGTTATGAGGGAGGGAGGTATTGCTATGGTTTAAGAACTACTTGGTTTTATCTATGATGTAATGACTATCTAGTGCTAAGTACTCATGCTAAGTTAAGTAAGTAAGAATGTTTTATCTATGATGAGGTTGTTTTACTCTGCTTATATCATGTGTGGATAACTGACAGTAGTGACATAGTTGGAAGTAGCAAGTAACATATATAGCAATTAGCTTACATAGTCTGACAAGTAACTAAACATATGTAGCAAGTAGGAAGAAACATATATAGATAGTCTGACATAGATAGATAGTACTGCCATTCATAGTTTGACATAGATAGCAACTACTAGTAGATAGTGCCTGACATAAAGATGAACTACTAGTAGATAGTGCTCCACGAAACTGAACCTAGGAACTTATCGCACTTAAGAAAGTTCAGGGTCGATTTAAACTGAATATTAGTGCAAGTGCAGCAGTTCCTCCTCCTTCTTGACATCTTGAGCGGTGCGGCGGCGCACCGCAGATCACGGCCGCCCTCTTCTTCTTGCCCGCGCCGGCTCCAAAGACATCATCCTCGCCGCCATCTTGTTCTTGCTTCACGACGACGCCGTCGGGAGATCGGGCACCTCGGCAGCGCATCCACGTGGATTGGCGGTTCCTATTCCCCACGACGGCGTCGAGGGCGGAGCCAGACATCTGGAGTTCGGGCTCGTCGTCGGAGAGGGCGACTACCTCATCCACCTCGTCATCGAGTCATCGAGGGCTCGTCATCGACCCGTCGTCGGTGGACTCGTCGTCGAAGACTTCGCCCTCGAGTCGTCGAGGGCCAAGGACCCATGGATCGCGCCACTCCCGATGGCGTTGTTGATTGGGGCTGGGAGAGCGAGGACGGCGTCGGTGACGTCGTCCGCGGCGGCGGCGGCGTGGTGGATGGCGGTACATCCACCATCTGGCGCGCTGCTGGGTCGAGGCGCTGCACCTCGCGCATCGCCAGAGCGAGCGGTCGGCGCCGGGATGGTGCGGCGGCGAGGAAGGCGCTTGCTTTTCAGCGGCCGTCATCACCTTCACGAGGCCGCGGGCGTGGTTCTGAGCATCGCCATACTGGGGAACCAGCGCGCGATCTCCCTGTACTGCGCCCGGATCTCCTTGTTGTTGCCGGCGAGAGCCTCGATGGCGAGCTGCCATTCCATGGCGACGGCGGTGGCGGTGGTTGTCGGCGGTGATTTCGACAGGAGAGAGGGGGAAGTGGAGTGGGCGGTGCGAGCGACGAGTGGGCGAGTGAGCAGAGGGCGTGGTGGGTGGACACATAGTAATGTCGTAGAATCCGAAACGACTGGTTTTAATCAACGCACGCTCACCACGCTGCCGGCTGCTACGCACGCTGAAAAGAGGACATGGCTAACAACATATAATAAGTTTGGCCGATGCTAGTCAAACAAATCACCAGCACTAGCCCATTGGTATTGAGCGATAGTTACAACCAACTGGTCTGGGTTCGAGCCCCGGCCGACTTTTTTGTGCAGATTTTTTTCGTACAATGAATTTGGCAATAAGTTCTGAACTGTAGAAATGGCAAAGTAAAACAAAAAAACAAATCAAAACTAATCAGTACATTAAGTTCACATGTCACATTGTAGCACAACACACATTTAAGTACCATACACTCAATAGTACCATACACAAATAAGTACCATACACTCAATAGTTTCCACTAGCATTGAAATAGGATGCAAACTTGCTAGGAGGTTTCCTCTTCCTCTTGCACCAATAACCCTGGTTCTCCAAAGGATGTTCTTGGTGCATTGAATGTTCTTGTAGATGCTGATCCTCTTGTTCTTGCAGCTCTTGTTGATGCAGATCCTGTTGCAGTCTTTGGTGAAGACACTGGCTGCTCCTGCTGAAACTGTTGATGTTGAACCTCTCTTATTTGCTGTTGTTTTCTGTTCCTCATTGCTTTAGGAGGTGGAGCAGATGATCTTGCATCTGTGTAGTTTAGTGTTGAGGTGGTGGTTGTGGAGGTGGATGTGTAGCACTAGAGGAACCCCTAAAAATTTCTCTATTCTCCTGCATGACAAAATTAAATCAGTTAGTAAATATACCAGAACTAAAAAAGTAAACAAAGAATGCATCATTTTTGAATGACCTGGTGTAAATTCTTTCTCATCTCAAGACTAGGTTTTAGAGCTTTCCCACAATTAGTATATCTGTGGCCTTGTAGACCACAATTGCTGCATGTAATTGTTCCCATCCTGCTTGTGTCCTTTGGGCAGGCACCTCAAACTGCCCTTTCTCCTAGGTGTCATTTCTTGCCCTTTTCTTTGAACACTGGGGCTCAATATCAGGAGTATGGGTGTCAGGCCAGAATTCAGGACCAGGGACAGGGTACACTATGTCTTTGTATGCTTCAATATATAGTGCTTTTTTGAAAAATTCATGCACATAGTCCTCTGGGTGCATGTGAATCTTGCTCATTGCTGCTATTGCATGACTGCATGTCACACCTGTCATGTCCCACCTCCTGCAGTCACATGATTGAGTAGCTAGGTTCACACAGTACTGATTTTCCTTACTGTTAACTTGCCAAATGTCAGGACCTGCCTTATATGCATCACAAAATTTGGCATACTTCTTATTCTCCTCTAATTTCTCTGAATAGTTGGGTGTGATCATCCACCTGCTGTTCTCTGTTTTTTCCCTAGTCTTCTGCCTTTTGATCATCTGCTTAGTCCTAATTCCTTCAAACATAGTCCTAATTGGTTTGGCCCTAACATCAAGGATCATTTTGTTGAAAACCTCACTAAGGTTGTTCACAACAAGATCAGTTTTGCAATTGTAATCCATTGCAGACCTACACCAAGTCTCCTTTGGAATTTTTTAAGCCACTTCCAGGCATCCTCACACTCTGCTTTAAGCTCTGCCATTGCCAATTCATGGCCATGTTTGGTGAATGAGTAGCTAGCCTGATCTACTAGCTTCTTTAGTTCTGCTCCTCTGAAACCAGCTGACTGAAAATTTGCATATATGTGCTCGAGGCAAGATATCTACGAGGGAATCAGGAAACACCTCATTTATAGCCTTAAGAAGACCCGATTGTAAATTTATAACCATGGTCATGAACAAAAGGAAATAAAGCTACTAATAACAATATATATCTGAACTAGTGGCTAAGATAGGGTGCATACCTTTTGCTGTCGAAATAATGGTGTAGTTTCCAAATTTGCTACCACTTCCAATGCAACATCTTAGCTGGGTTAGGAACCATGTCCAACTATCTGAATCTTCCTTATCAACCACACCAAAGGCTATGGGGTAGATGTTGTTATTGCCATCTCTTCCTGTGGCTGCAAGTATTTGCTGTCCAGTGGTTAGCTTGATGAAGCAACCATCAAGCCCTGCATCCATACCCAAATTAGCTACCATATATTTACAATAAGATATTTTGAACAAATTGCAGTTATAGATTTACCTATAAAGGGCCTGCAACCATTAAGAAATCCTTGCTTTGATGCATGCAAGCAGTAGAACATGTACTTAAATCTAGGTGTTGGGGCAGGGTTTTCTGGGTCCTCAAATGTTGTAACTACACACCTGCTACCAGGGTTTGTGTCAAGAACTGCTTGTAGGTAGTCCCTCAGTCTATAGTACTGCTCCTTCTGGTCACCTTGCACAACCTTAATAGCCTTCCTCCTTGCCCTATAGGCCACACTCTTTGATACATCAACTGAAAACTTGACTTTGCTGTTTTTAATAAGTGAATCCACAGGTGCTCTAGGATCTGCTCTAAGAGAAGGTTCAACTGCTTTGGAAAGCCACTTAGTAGTAACCTTTGTGTTCTCTGCTGATGCTGGACAATTGTGCTCCATGTTACACTTCTTAATGCAAAATGTTCTTTCATGAGCTATCCTAGAGGCACACATGTAAAATTCACATCCATGCTCTCTTTGTGAACACCAAACTATAATTCTTGTTGGAGTGTTCCTGTGGTAGTGAAAAGACCTCAAAGTCCTTATATGAAAATCTCTTAATGCTTCTCTGAACTGGTAAACACTATCAAAACACAAGTTCTTGCACAATAATAAATGTGAATTGGGAATTGAGGGTCAAAATATAGCCTTTCCTTCATCTTTTCTTACTACTCTTTGTGTTTGGCTTCTTCATGAGGTATGGTAGTTCAACATCATCTTCTTCTTCCTCATCACTTATGCCTGCATCACCAGCAAAACAAAACTCATCTGCTTCAGGAAACCAATCTTCAAAACGTTTTTTCTCTAGCTCTTTGTGACATCTGCTAGTTGGACCAGGATTCTTCACATGTTTGACAATAGCAGTAGTTTCCAATGTTGTATCCTCTTGAGGCACACACTATTTCCATTGGTTGAACAGCTTCAGCACTCCCATCTGACTGAACTGAATCCTCAGAACAAAATTCAGACACTTCAGTGTCTCCTTCAAAGTGGTTCAAATGTGCCTCTCTTTGAATCCTGCTCCTCTCAAGCTGAGCATTTCTATCATCTATCTGATTCTGAAGCTCAGATTGCTCCACAACCTTTTTCACACAGCAACTCTCTTGAGTGTTAATGTAATTCTCATTAGCCTGTGTACTAATTCCAGGTTCAACATTTCTCACAACCCTTATGTTCACTAGCTTGACATGATGAAAAAAGTCCAACATTTCATGAACACTACCTTCATTACCTAAATACTTTACTCTTTCAGATCCAATTTCCTCCTCCTTCACATAGTACATGTAATCACTGTCCCCATACCCTTCACTAGCAATGAGTGATTGTAGAGTAAGCAAAGAAATATCTGACTCAAATATACACCTTTTCAAAGGGTTTCTTCCTTCTAAATGAAACCATATCTCCCACTTCTGGTCAGCCAAACTGCACAAATAAGTGCTCATGAATTGAATTGAAATTGACTGAGCTATACAGCTTACTGAGTCCATGAGTCCAGTTTACTACACATGTCCAACTAACAGAAACATTGGCGATGATACTTGCATACCTGCAACCCATTGGCGATGACTGGGAGAGCGGTGCCTCCGGCTGCTTGCGAGCCGCTGCGTCGAGCTGGTGCTCCCCAACCAATTATCGGTGAGCCGCCGCCATCGGTGGAGCGCGCGGCGAGCAGCGGCGTCAAACTTGTCTCACCTCCGCCAGCGTCGCCTCCGCCAGCGTCGCGTCACGCCAGTGCGTCGCCTCACATAGCGCCGCCACCCTCCGGAATCAACAAGGACATGGCGGCAGAATCCTTGCTCAGAGAGAGGGAATCGAGGAGAGAGTGAATCGAGAGGGAACGGATCAGATCTTGACCCGCACCGCACCGGCGAGCGCCGTTCGACAGCGGACGGGCCGTTAACGGCCGCAACAGCAGCGGCGGCGTCCGTTCGCCAGCGTGGCGACGATTCATGAGCCCAACTGGTCGAATCGGGGTTAAGCGGGGCTAAGCGGCGATTTCGAGTTGGTAGTTTTTGCCACGGTTTAGTCCAAATTTGGTAGTTTTCGCACAAAAAGCGTAAAGTGGTAGTTTTAAATCACGTTTCCGTCAATTGTGGTAGTTTTTGGTTAAATACTCGGCAGGTTTGAATTTCAACGAGGCGAATCAAAGAGATGCATGCTAGCTCAGTTTTCTACTCCCTCCGTTCCCAAATATTTGTCTTTCTAGCCATCTCAAATGGACTACAACATACGGATGTTTGTAGACATGTTTTAGAGTGTAGGTTCACTCATTTTGCTCCGTATGTAGTCACTTGTTGAAATCTCTAGAAAGACAATTATTTAGGAACGGAGGGAGTATCCAGCAAGCCTCTGTATATGTGGCTGCTAGGTGCAATCCGAGATGCATGGAGATCTGCTTGACGGCACACCCTGATGGGATGGCCCGATCCACTAATATAAGGTGACGTTCGTCGCTCGTTCGTGCTGGTTCATGAATGGAAGGAAGCTCATGGTATACTGCTTTGACATAGCTCATTTTTTTATGCGCGCCACCCTCATCCGGATCTTATCTCATGTGCGCAACCGCACAAATATAGTACTCCCTCTGTCCGGAAATACTTGTCATTAAAATGAATAAAAGAAGATGTACCTAGACATATTTTAGTTTTAGATACATCCCTTTTCATCCATTTTGATGACAAGTATTTTCGGACGGAGGGAGTAGCACAAAAATGTGTCTTTCCTGTCTGATGGTGGTCCGGCGGCGGCTGCTTACCAAGAGATCAAGCTCGTGAAACGGTGCTCAGTGTTGTCTCGGCGACTTTGCACTTGCAGCGCTGCCCTCGTGTGACGAATATGCATGTAATATATATGCTCTCTCTGTTTTCAAATATTTGTCTTTCTAGCTATCTCAAATGGACTACAACATATAAATATATGTAGACATATTTTAGAGTGTAGATTTACTCATTTTGCTCCGTATGTAGTCATTTGTTGAAATCTCTAGCAAGACAATTATTTAGAAACGGAGGGAGTATATAGCAGCAAATGAACAAGCATCTTGTGAGATGAGACAGGAACAGATCATGAGGAACGACGAAGTTAATGAGTCCGGGCCACATGCTTCTGTTATGAACAGTGGATTGAAATCAAAGCAGAAATGTCATGGCATTCTGGAATTTATGCTAGTAAATCATAATATATTTTTATTGGCAAGTAGCCAGAACCCTAAACAGACATGCTGAATCTAGTGGCTCCTCAGAATTTATGATGATGTGGAGGTTTCCTCTAACCTGCTCTGTGCCCAGTCATGTACGTACTGTTTCACAACTTGTTTGTGCTGTGGGCACTCAAAACAGGCCTGTCATATTGTTTATAGCTAGCTATACATGATCAGAGCCCTCACGAAATAAAGGAGCTACAGGGAATCACTTTCGTGTCATTGTCCTACTCTCTGATCTGGGTTGAATTTGGTATTACTAGCTTTGAGAATTTAAGATGAGATGTGAAGGTTTCGAGATTTTTTATTTCTTATGCTTATCTTTACTAGAACTGTCGAGCGAGTCCAGCAGGTTAAGATGTACTTCCTCCATTCCTAAATATAAGTCTTTTAGAGATTTCAATAGGGACTACATACAAAGTAACATACGTCTGTATCTTCCTCCGTATGTAGTCCCTATTGGAATCTCTAAACAGACTTATATTTAAGAACGGTGGGAGTATAATGAGTGTTGTAAAAGATTAGAATGGAAACTTAACAGTTATGCCATCTCTTTGCCATTTTGGTGTGATAAATATTGGTTATGAGCATGCTTTCTCGTTCTATCATGGTGACATTCTTCTCTTTGACATATCGTGGATAACAGTATGTTGCCAATGGGAAGAAGTGGAATTTTGACATGTTAAATCTTATTTTTCAGGTGCATCAAACTATCAGGTTGGTATAATGTAGAAATTTCACCTTATTTGCTCGTTGATGATTTGATTGTAAAAAGACTAAAAAGTGTCTTTTGTTGTAGTCATTCTCACCTTCTCAAGGCCTCACGCAGGGAGATCCTTTATCTCCCTATTTATTCTTATTTGTTGCCGAGGCGCTTTCTTTGTTGCTTAATGACGCATGTGCCAGGGGCGTTCAGACTGACTAGACGAGCTCCTGGTATTTCTCACTTGTTGTTTGCAGATGATAGTCTGCTATTTTTCAAGGGCTCTTTTGATCAAGCTTTAGCAATTAAAATTATTCTAACGGTATATGAGAAGGGAACCGGACAGATGTTAAGCCCGGGTAAGTGTTCCATAATGTTTGGGAAAAGTGCAGCTTGGAGAAACAAGTGACTATTATGGTTATCTTAAAAATAAATGTGGAGGGGTTCAAGGATAAATATCTTGGATTACCAGTCCCAGAGGGTAGAATGAAAGCTGGTATGTTTCAGTGTACTAAAGATAAGTTTTTGAAAAGGCTTTCTGACTGGATTGAAAAATATGCTTCTTGTGGAGTCAAGGAAGATTTAATCAAAATAGTAATTCAGGCTCTACGTGTGTACGCTATGGCGATTTTCAAATTTACGGCATCCCTTTGTGAGGAGTTATCCCAGATTATAAGGAATTTTGGTGGGGAGATGAAGAAGAAAGAAGAAAAACACATTGGTTGGCATGGGACAAACTAACAAGACCAAAAGGTAAGGGTGGCATGGGTTTCCGTGATCTCCGACTTTTTAATCAAGCGCTTTTGGCCAAACAGGTGTGCGGTTGTTGGTTTATGCGGATTCTCTACGTGCGAATGTGCGAAGTTGATGAAGGCAAAGTATTACCTCAGGGACATATTTTGGATACGGTGTTTCCACATACTAGTTCTGTGACTTGGCAAGGTATTACACATGGCCCGGTACTTCTTAAGAAGGGGATCATTTGGCGGTTTTGTGATGGATCTAGTATTAATATATGGAGGGATAATTGGATATCTAGGAGGCATGGCCTAAAAATTTCAGCTAGAAGACATAATACCAAGTTGAAATTGGTATCTGATTTATTCATGAGCGGGCGCAAGTATTGGGATGAAAATTTGATCAAGTATCTTTTCTATCCACATGATGCGGAGGAAATTCTTTAGATCCGTATTCCGGCCTCTAGGGATGGGGATTTTGTTGCGTGGCACCATGAGAAGAATGGTATATTTTCTGTTAAAAATGCGTATAATTTTGCGCTTAAATTGAAGGGTAGCCAGAATCCTGTTGGCCAATCTAGTGGCGAACCAGAGGGTGAAAGAGGGATTTGGGAGTTAATATGGAAGGCTAATATCCCTCAAAAGATCAAAATTTTGCGTGGCGAGCTGCTACCAATAGCTTGGCGGTCCAGATGAATAGAGTTAAGCACCATGACTGATTCATGTATGTGCTCTATTTGTGGTGTTCAAGATGAAGACATTTTTCATGCTCTGGTGAGTTGTTGTAAAGCTCGTGCTCTTCAACTGGCATGAGAGAGCCGTGGAATATTCCGGATAAAGAGTTCTTCAAGTGCACGGGACCAGATTGGCTATTGATTTGCTGGCGCAATTGGGCTTGCTGCAGAGGGAGCAAATCTTGTTTCTTTTTTGGCGAGCATGGCATTTGAGAAATGATTTAATTTTTAGGAAGGGGAAAGAATCCGTTAATGTCTCTACTCATTTTATGGATAATTATTGGGCCACTTTCACGTCCATGAAGGAAATATGTCCTAGAGGCAATAATAAAGTTGTTATTTTATATTTCCTTATATCATGATAAATGGTTATTATTCATTCTAGAATTGTATTAACCGGAAACTTGATACATGTGTGGATACATAGACAAAACACCGTGTCCCTTGTATGCCTCTACTTGACTAGCTCGTTAATCAAAGATGGTTAAGTTTCCTAACCATAGACATGTGTTGTCATTTGATGAACGGGATCACATCATTAGGAGAATGATGTGATGGACAAGATCCATCCGTTAGCTTAGCACAATGTTCGTTCAGTTTTATTGCTACTGCTTTCTTCATGTCAAATACATATTCATCCGACTATGAGATTATGCAACTCCCGGATACCGGAGGAATACCTTGTATGCTATCAAACGTCACAATGTAACTGGGTGATTATAAAGATGCTCTACAGGTATCTTCGAAGGTGTTTGTTGGGCCGGCAAAGATCGATATTAGGATTTGTCACTCCGAGTATCGGAGAGGTATCTCTGGGCCCTCTCGGTAATGCCTTCTCGGAGAGGTATCTCTAGCCCCTCTCGGTAACTGGGTGTTTTGGGTCTGGTCTGTGTCAAACGGGCTCGCGAAGCGCCGGATAACCAGCGTGGTCGACACGTTCGTCTTCTCCTCTACAGTCGTCCGGTGGCGTGGGGGCTACTAGCTCTGTCGAAATAAAGGTGGTTTGGCCCTGCTGATCTTCAAGCACCAAGTCTTCGATCTGTTTCATGTTGGCCTCCTCGTTCTGTACGTCGACGAGTTCCGGTCTTTCTCTCAAAGATCTTCATTGTTTGACGCATGGCGCCACTGGATATCTAGATCAGAATTGATCCAGTCGTATGCTCCCTTATCTTCGGCCATAGAGGCTTCATGAGGGTGTGGCGTGAAGCTTTGCTATATTGCAGGTGCCATGGGACGTGTCTAAGCATAGATTTCCATGGATTGAGAGTGGTGAAGAAAGTCACGGCGTCTGCAATCGGCGGCTTGTAATCACGGAGAGGAGTTTTGGTTATGATGAAGACTTGGGCACATGTTTTTCCTGTGTGTCGGGTGTTGACTACTTGCAGCAGCGGGCTTGGCAGGAGGGGGCGACAACACAGGTGGAAAGCATTTCCGGTGGTGCTCTAGAATACCGAGCCGTGATTTTCAGGATGAAAGCCCAAGATCTGGCATTCATTGGTTGTACCTGGCAATGGCCTTGTTGAAGCCATTGTTTTCGGGTCTCGGTCTTTCTTTAGGGTGAAAACTTAAGACCCTTGATCGGCCGACGACAACGTTTGTGCATTGTTCCTTCTTGAAGGCGTTGCTTTTGAAGAATCAGTTTTGAGGTCCGAGTGTTGTATTTGATGGTGGTTAGAGTGTTGCTGTCGTGAGTGTTTCATCACTGCGACAGGGTCTTTGTTTTTATATTTCTTTTTTTATTTTGTTCTTGGTTGTGTGCATTCTGAATGTCTTTCAATATCTTATTGGTGCAGAGACTGTGTGTAATTGGTATCTTCGCGATATTAATATTTCCCCCTTCTCAAAAAAAAACTGACGTAGCAAGTACTTTTTCCGATCCACAATAAATGGAGTAAGAAAGAAAATATAAGAAAAACTGAAGATATTTAATTTTGCATAGATCTGACCTTTTAAGATCTTACGAATATAGGATCGACTGAGATATAATCCAGTCTCATACAACTAAGATTCAGCAAGACCGTTAGCTAAAACATCTACCGTCCCTGCCGGGCACGTGTACGTGGCTTACTGCTAGCTTACATTGTATGCTATCATACTGTAACACGCAAGTTGCCGCGACTTTCACACGTACGTCGCATCCAAAGTTTGACTGCTCATGTCGTGCGTTGAACAGTCGACCGCTGGCTCCGGCGAAGTGGCCGGCGGTCTGCATCCAGTGGAGTACGGGCCTGAGCGAGTCAAGTCAAATGAAGCGTTGAACTGCATTTGTGGCTGCTACTTCACGAGGACTTGTCTATGCACAAGGGAGTACTTGATTTCCATGTGATCAGTGAGCTAGTGCCTGTTTGAACAGACGAGATCAAGTCGCTAGTGGCCGAAATTAACGATCGAACCCGGACCAGTTCAAATCAAGAAAAATAATGATAAAATTGAATTTCAACAATTCTTTTATAAAAAGGATTTCAACGAGACAAATCATTCGAAAAAGCCTCTCGCCTCACATAGAGAAAGTATAGACCAAAGTACATATACCCACACGATACATAATAGTGAAGATGCCCTCTTGCAGAGCTGATCCAACACAACCAAACAACGGAAACGCACATGATTACGTTATCGAAACATGGCACAGAAGGCCTAAATACAATGCTTCAATATTGCCCTAGGACACCTAACCTCCATGATAACACCGTCAAGAGGGAAAATGACGCTAAGTGTCGCTGTTGTCGAGTCCAGAAGAGACAAACATTTTCATCCGGAACCCTGGCAGCATGGCACGAGGAAAAGAACCACCACGATGTCCTTGAGAGAAGAGCGATACCCGCGGACTTCCTCATGGTTGATCGTTGAGTTTACGCTCGGCAACTCGCCCATGTCACCACGAGGAACCTAGCTAGGACACCCATGACAAGAATAGACCTCCAGATCTCGATTTGGGGGTCGCCAACCACGGAGGAGAACAAGACCGAGCTGCCTGCTGTTGATGCACCCCTTGCCTTCTACACGACCAAAAGATATAACCATCACCACCGCCGTGATGCCCGCGGAAGAACCAACCATGCGGTCATCCGGAGCCGCCTCAAAAGAGGTGCTAGCTCAGCTTTCTACTTGGCCGGATGTACCCTGTACTGAGCCCGCACGTGTACGTAGCTAGGTGCATTGGAGCGAGATGCATGCATGGAGATCTGCTTGACTGCTTGACACAATTAAACGCACCCTGTCCCATCCCACCACGTATGGTGCCGCTCTTGGCGCGCGGCTTCGTTGTTGGTTCGTATAGGTCCAGTTGACGCTAGCGGAAAACGATCACTGAACTGAAGGAGTCCACGCACGCAAGTGGCGGCGGCCGGCACACGTACGCGCGTCCGTCGGTTGGCCGACGACCCACTGCCAGCTTCGACTATTTCGGGACGCGATCGATAACGAAAAGTTTGCGGTAGCTTGCGTTTGCATGGTGTTGCTTGTCAACCCGTACATCTTGGATCTACCATATTCCTGAAGGAGTATAGCAGACCAATTCCTGGATCTGATTAGCAAAGCAGCCGGTCAGGGGTCAGCTCTCCGAGACACTGAAAGATGTGAATCATTGATCAACGATTTTCCGGTTCAAGTAGACGGTCAGCTCTCTCTCTCTCTCTCTCTCTCTCTCTCTCTCTCTCTCTCTCTCTCTCTCTCTCTCTCTCTCTCTCTCTCTCTCTCTGCTAGCTGAGAGATGGCTTAGGGCCATGCATGTTACAGTATATTTAGTGGTTAATGAATGGAAACTAAGGGCGTGCTTTGACATCGCCCATTTCTTTATGCACGCCACCCTCTGTCCGGATCTTATCTGATGCGCACACTCGCACAACGATCGATGGTACCAAAAACGGGTGCCGGTCCGGCGGCGGCTGTTTTCGAAGAAATCATGCGTGGTGATCAGTCATGTCTCGGCGACTTTTCAGCGCGTCCCCGTGAGACAGATATGGTACTCCGCCGATATAATTATAATAAAGTTGCTTGATGTTTGAAGAAAATGGGTTGGACACGTTCTTTGGATAACAAAAACAATTGAGTATAGCTGAAATAAAGCAAGGCAAGAACAAATCATGAGGAATGGCGAAATTAAGGAGTCCGGGGCACATGCTATGAACAGTACTAAATTGAAATAAAACAGAAATGACATAACAGTCTTAAATTTATGCTACGTATATCCTTTGAAATTGCCTACTCCGGCGAGTACTGAACAGGACCTAAAAAGAGATGCTGAATCTAGTGGCTCCGCGGATTTATGATGATGTGGAGGTTTCCTCTAACCTACTCTGTGCTCTGTTTAAATGCAGAGTCATATACTATTACACAAGTTGTGTGTATTTATGGTTAGCTCTACATGATCAGAGCCCGGCCGGGAATCACTTCCGTGTTGTTCTCCTACTCCGGTTTGCATTGAATTTTTCTAGCTCTGCGAGTTTAAGATGAGATGTGAAGGTTTCCTAGATATTTTTCTTGTGTTTATCTTCAGTACAACTGTGCTTATCTTCACTACAACTGTAGAAGCGAGTGTAGTGTACTCCCTCCATTTCAAAATATAGTGCGCCCACGCTTTCCGACGTCCAACTTTGACCGATTGCGGCGGGAGAAAAAATTATATGATTGAAAACTTATCCTGAATACGAATTCACTTGTATAACTTTTGCTCCCGCCGCAGTCGGTCTCGTTGGTTAAATTTATGGTCAAAGTTGAAGCACGGAAATAGAGGAAACACTATATTTTGAAACGGAGGGAGTATAAGTTAAGCGAGCGTAGTGTATAAGTTTTTCTTTTTTTGCACCAAGAATGTGTGTCGTTATTCTCAAAAAGAGTTCAATGGTACTATCTATGGATGCTAGCGGCATCGCCTTTCATATCGCCCTATGGCACTTTATTCAGCATGGCGCTTTCGTGTCACTCTCTTTTGCCCTTAATCACGTTGTTGAATTTCACCGATGGCGTGTTAGCTAGGTGTGTATGTCTGTGATTGTGAGAGTTACTTGCTCTCATAACTACATTCGCCGATTAGAAACATCCCTAATGTGATGGCGAGCTCCATGTCATGTACAGTTTGGTTATATGTAATTAAATGGTTCCATAGCCCTTTAGTTGGCCAACTTCGCTGTAAAGACACGAACCAGTGCCTAGCATAGTTGCTTACTCTACCTCGTGCATGTAACATGATGTTCTAGACTTGAACGTCCGTTCGCAAAGAAAAGTCCATTTTCACTTCGAAATTAATCCATCTGAAAATCAGACTATACTTAAAACATCTCCATCTAATGTCAAAGGCCAGATGCCATCTTCTTTCCTTCTCCTCAAGTCAAACTGAAGCTAAAATTAAATCATTGTGGCTGGCCAGGTATAATTGTAGAATTATTAGCAGCGGTTGAGCCAGCGACGGAGTGTCATGTCAAATAGACGGGATCAGGTCTCCGGCGATCGCATTCAGTCCAGACCTATTCCGGTATGAATATGGTTTTTGCAGTTCAACGAAACAGTTCTAACTAACGGTAATGTAGTATATACCTTGGTTACTGATTCCTTTTGTAGATATAGTAATGGATGGGAATCTTGTGATTGTGAGAATACACACTCCTTGCGTTCCACTCTGATATTATGACTCACTTCACAAGTACATATAGACGGCATGAAAATGAATGTAAGGGCATTTTATTTTATTTTGTTGAGCATTGATCGTTGAATGCTACATCTATGTGTACTCAATTTCTGGGCGAAGTCATCGATCTGTTGCGTCAAATTAGGATATTTGTTTGGAGTGTGGCTTTTTGGCACATAGGAGATGTATGCACCACATTTTTGTTTGGAATTTTTTCATACTGAAATAGTTTTTTTGCATGCAGGAGCGCGCAATCCCGAAAGCACCAACGGATTTCCGGTTTGTTGGCGCCATGAACGGCAGCATGAGTGCAACATACAAACGGTGACTCCTCATTTAGTTTGTAGGCTGGGCCAATGCTTGTAAACTCTTACTATTAAGAGTGTTTCTTGGACCAAGGTTAACCTCTGCTATAACCGTGGCTTGCACTTATCCCCTGCTGTTGAGCTTAAAGAGGAAAGTGACATGACAAACACGGTTAATTAGTAACGGCAGACTAGTCCTACTGCTAGCTACGCAAGTGGCGGTGACTTGGCACACGTCGGCAAGGACGTGGAAGTCCAGGTGAAACCGACGGATGGACTGCTTCTACTGTTTCGGGAAGGATCGGTTGCGTGCAATGGAAAAGGTCGCCAGGGCAGACGAGAAAGGTTGCCGTTCTGCTACTAGTAAAAGCACGGAGTAAATAGCATAAAACTACTAATTTACACGCTATCGTTATAAAAAACTATCACTTTTTAAATTTTTTTAGAAAGCTACCAAACGCGCGGTCCGCTGATTTAAAAAACCCAAAACTGCGGTGACTAGCGATTTAACCGTTTTTCTAACGGATTGGGCCCATCTGTCAGCCCACGTGGCCACGCGCGCTCACGGCGCGGCGGTTAGCGGTCGTTAGCCGACCGGCCCGGTCGGAACTAGGGTAAATATACCCGCTCGGTCGGGCGGGCGCACCCGCTCGCTCACTCTCTCGTGCTCGCCACTCCCTCTCTCTCGGTCCCTGCTCGATCCAGACTAAGCCGCCGCTCGCCGTCTTCGAGGCCGGTGGCCGTCGACCTCCTTGCCGCAATGCCTTCCTGAAACGACGAGAAAACCAGCTCGGAGGAGGAGTGCGAGGTTGTCAGCATGGACATAGGACTTATGGTAAGTTCTTTGCCACCTAGGGTTAGGGTTAGGGTTAGGTGCTAGTAGCCCTAGGCTACAGCCATGGATGTTGCTGAGTGTAGTGTTGTTGTTGTGTGTGTGATACTGTTCTTGATTAGTGAGGGTGGGGTTTGATTGTAGGATTGAGGTAAAACCTAGGGTTCATCTCTGTACAGTGTTAGGGTTCATGCTGATTTGGGGATTTTTTTAGTGATTAGGTCTAATGAACAGTGCAAGTTGATTCTGGTATTGAGTGCAGATTGAAACCAGTGTTTGTTGGTTATTATGGTTGCAGGAGGAACCAGACACCACTGTGGAGCCCCTTTTCTGTGGCCAACTTGAGCTTGCTCATCCCAAGTGCATTCTGCACCAACTGAGGCCTATTAAGCGTGTTGCTTTTGAAGGGCATGTAACAGGAAGGCGTTTCTATGGCTGCCCAGTCCAGGTTAGATGCCAATCAAGTTTCTGCTATGGATGTTCAGTGATGTTTGATATGATGCAGCAGTTTGTTTGATATGACAGTCACATATGTATTTTTGTCACTTTGGAAACTTAATCATGGCATTGTAATAAATTATCATATCTCATTTATGTTATTAATAGTTAGAAAATCTCAAGTTTATCAAGTTAATCATGGAATTGAAATAAGGTACTAGTCCATTTGTAATAACTTATCACATTTACAAATGCAGGAAAATGGTGTGAATTGTGGTGTTGTAGAGTGGGTTGATGGGCCTTGGCCAATTGTTCTTCAGAGATGTTTGTGCAAGCTATGGGAGATGTTCCATGAGCAGAACTTTGGAAGGGTACAGGACAAGGAGAAGTTTGAGAAGGAGTTGGCCAGGCTTAAGAGTGAACATGATAGGGAGTTGGCCAAGCTTAGGACTGAAAATGACAAGCTTTGCATTGAGTACACCAAGCTTGTTGATGATGTATCCAAGATGTTTGATTGGCAGGATGGTAGGGTGGACAAGCAGGTGTACCAGAAACAAGTGGAGGAGGAAGAACTTGAGAAGAAGAAGAAGGAGCTAGAGGAGAAAGCTATGTTGGAGGTGCAGATGGAAAAGCTCAAACTTGCAAAAGAGCAGAGGTGCATTTTGCAGAGCCAAGCTGATATCATCAAGAACACCAGGAAGGCTATGAAGGATGTTCAAGTTGACAGAGATGTTCTTAAGAAGGAGAAGGACAAGCTTGAGCTTGTTGTTGCTGAGCTGCTGAAAGATGGCTATGGCAGCAAGGAGAAGTTAGAGCAAATCAAGGCATCATTGAGTCTTGAACTTGCTGTGATATGTTGGTGAAGTAAGTACATCCAAAGGCCTTTATATAAGGATGTGGCCTGGCATGACTGCAAGTGATTATGGGTGTATATTTTGGGGGAATGTGAAGTTTAACCTAGTGTAAGAACCTTATTTCCTATGTTGTTAAGTTGTAATGGATCACCTATGGTATTAAGTGTTGTAATGGATCTCCTATGCTATTAAGTAGTGAAAATGGATCTCTTATGCTACTAAGTTGTGGAAATGGATCTTGTATGCTATTAAGTTTCAACTTGATCTTATATCTTTTATATGTTATTTGTTAGCCTACATATATTATTTCTGTGGGTAATTGGGCTTAGTGGCCCACTAGTCTCTGACCAAATGCAACCCTAGGCCTACTAAACCAAACCCCATCCATCTCTCAATATAAACCCCTCCCCACCCCCACCCTGTCCCAGTGGACTCCACCAGCCGCCACCCAAAATAAACCCTACAGATGGATCCTGACATGGGAGATGTCACAGAGGAAGAGGGGGAGGTTGTGGAGGTTAGGACAGCAGCAGCAGCACAGAGGAGGAGGAGGAGGCGCAGGCAGAGGGCACTAGAGGCGGCCCAGGATGAGCAGCAAGAGGAGTTCAACCGCCGACTCTCCAACAAAGTACTAGAGAAGTGCAATGATGAAGAACTAGAGCTGGTTTTCACTGGCGGCAGGGGAAGGTCATTCATGGAGATATTAGGTGGGCAAGGATGAGGGCAGTCATGGCTCCTCATCCAGCAACTAGGGCCAAGTGGGTCCGTTTCTTTGAGCGCTATGACTGATATGTCAATCTATCTATCTATCTTTCTATCTGTAAGTCAATTTAAGAGAGAGTTTTGGTAGTATTTGTGAGATTTGGATGTAATCTATGAGACTATCTTTCTATCTATGTAACATTTGAATGTTTCTGAATAAATGTACTTGGTTAGCACCATATAATGCACTTGGTCAGCAGCACCATCAATTTATCAAGTGTTGAATCCACATATAGATAAAAGTTGCAGATGAATTAAAGTTGCAGACAAGTGCAGAGTCCACATACAGTACCATATTACAAACCAAATCAAACAATGCAGTATCAAGTACTTAGTGAGGCAATGTTATTACAAACCAGATCAAACAGTGCACTTGTAGCAGATTGTCTAGGATAACAGAGGAGTTCAACCACTTCAGCTAGTTACCACTTGCATAAAAGTGATCTTTCAGCCTCCCAGATGGCTTCCTGACCCTCTTTGACCCATCCTGCACAGCACTTGTAGAAGATTGTCTAGGAGCAATGAAAGATCCATTGCCAGCTCTATTGGCAGCAGCTGACCTGGTGTTCTTTGCTGGAGAAGACCTTGATGACCTGGTGTTCTTTGCTGGAGAAGACCTTGATCCATTGCCAGAAATAGTTGTGCTCTTCTTCTTGGGAGGTGGTACTAGTGCTGCAGAAGAGGTGTTGGTCCTGCTCTTCTTGGGAGGTGGTGGTGCTGCTGTTGTAGCTGGTGCTGCCCTCTTCCTTGATCTAGAAGCTGTCTATGTTGACTCATTTGTTGTTGGAGGAGGAGTTGGTGCAGGTGCAGAGGCAGCGGGTGTTGGGAAACGTAGTAATTTCAAAATTTTCCTACGCACACGCAAGACCATGGTGATGGCATAGCAACGAGAGGGGAGAGTATCTGTCCACGTACCCTCGTAGACCGAAAGCGGAAGCGTTATAATAACGCGGTTGATGTAGTCGTGCGTCTTCACGATCCGACCGATCCAAGCACCGAACGTCACGGCACCTCCGAGTTACGCACACGTTCAGCTCGATGGCGATCCCGGACTCCGATCCAAAGCAAAGTGTCGGGGATGAGTTCCGTCGACGACGGCGTGGTGACGATGATGATGCTCCACCGACGCAGGGCTTCGCCTAAGCTCCGCGACGATATGACTTCTCCGCGCGGGGCTTCGCCTAAGCTCCGCGACGATATGACCAAGTGGAATATGGTGGAGGGGGCACCGCACACGGCTAAGGAACGATCCGTAGATCAACTTGTGTGTCTGGGGTGCCCCCTGCCTCAGATATAAAGGAGCAAGGGGGTGCGGCCAGCCCAAGGGCGCGCTGGAGGAGTCCTACTCCCACCGAGTAGGACTCCCCCCTTCCTAGTTGGATTAGGATTGGAGGAGGGAAGAGGGAAGGGGCGCCCCTCTCTCCTTGTCCTATTCGGACTAGAGGGGAGGAGGCGCGCGCCTGCCTGGCCGGCCCTTCCTCTTCTCCCTATGGCCCATCAAGGCCCATTGACCCCGGGGTTCCGTAACCCCGGTGTTCGGTAACTTCTGTTTTCATCCGAACCTTTCAAGTCAAACATAGGCTTCCAATATATCAATCTTTATGTCTCGACCATTTCGAGACTCCTCGTCATGTCCGTGATCACATCCGGACTCAACAACCTTCGTACATCAAACTTATAAACTCATAATGAACTGTCATCGAAGCGTTAAGCGTGCGGACCCTACGGGTTCGAGAACTATGTAGACATGACCTAGAACTATTCTCGGTCAATAACCAATAGCGGAACCTGGATGCCCATATTGGTTCCTACATATTCTACTGAAGATCTTTATCGGTCAAACCGCATAACGACATCGTTGTTCCTTTGTCATCGGTATGTTACTTACCCGAGATTCGATCGTCGGTATCCAATACCTAGTTCAATCTCGTTACGGTAAGTCTCTTTACTCGTTCCGTAATACATCATCTCACAACTAACTCATTAGTTGCAATGCTTGCAAGGCTTATGTGATGTGTATTACCGAGAAGGCCCAGAGATACCTCTCCGACAATCGGAGTGACAAAACCTAATCTCAAATCGTCAACCCAACAAGTACCTTTGGAGACACCTGTAGTACTCCTTTATAATCACCCGATTACGTTGTGACGTTTGGTAGTACCAAAGTGTTCCTCCGTAAACGGAGTTGCATAATCTCATAGTTACGGGAACATGTATAGGTCATGAAGAAAGCAATAGCAATATACTAAGCGATCAAGTGCTAAGCTAACGGAATGGGTCATGTCAATCACATCATTCTCCTAATGAGGTGATCCCATTAATCAAATGACAACACATGTCTATGGTTAGGAAACACAACCATCTTTGATTAATGAGCTAGTCTAGTAGAGGCATACTAGTGACTATCTGTTTGTCTATGTATTCACACATGTATTATGTTTCCGGTTAATACAATTCTAGCATGAATAATAAACATTTATCATGATATAAGGAAATAAATAATAACTTTATTATTGCCTCTAGGGCACATTTCCTTCAGCCTCCCACTTGCACTAGAGTCAATAATCTAGATTACACAAAATGATTCTAACACCCATGGAGTCTTGGTGTTGATCATGTTTTGCTCGTGGAAGAGGCTTAGTCAACGGTCTGCAACATTCAGATCCGTATGTATTTTGCAAATCTCTATGTCTCCCACTTGGACTTGGTCCCGAATGGAATTGAAGCGTCTTTTGATATGCTTGGTCCTCTTGTGAAATCTGGATTCCTTTGCCAAGGCAATTGCACCATATTGTCACGAAGATCTTCATTGGTCCCGATGCACTAGGTATGACACCTAGATCGAAATGAACTCTTTCATCCAGACTCCTTCATTTGCTGCTTCGAAGCAGCTATGTACTCCGCTTCACATGTAGATCCCGCCACGACGCTTTGTTTAGAACTGCACCAACCGACAGCCCCACCGTTTAATAAAAACACGTATCCGGTTCGCGATTTAGAATCGTCCGGATCGAGTGTCAAAGCTTGCATCGACGTAACCATTTACGACTAGCTCTTTGTCACCTCCATATCGAGAAACATATCCTTAGTCCTTTTCGGTATTTTAGGATGTTCTTGACCGCTGTCGATGATCCACTCTGGATTACTTTGGTACCTTCCTGCCAAGCTTATTGCTAAGCATACGTCAGTCTGGTACACAGCATTGCATACATGATAGAGCCTATGGCTGAAGCATAGGAACATCTTTCATTTTCTCTCTATCTTCTGCGTGGTCGGGCATTGAGTCGACTCAATCTTACACCTTGTAATACAGTAAAAACCTTTCTTTGCTGATCCATTTTGAACTTCTTCAAAACTTTATCAAGGTATGTGCTTTGTGAAAGTCCAATTAAGCGTCTTGATCTATCTCTATAGATCTTGATGCCCAATATGTAAGCAGCTTCACCGAGGTCTTTCATTGAAAAACTTTTATTCAAGTATCCTTTTATGCTATCCAGAAATTCTATATCATTTCCAATCAATAATATGTCGTCCACATATAATATCGAAATGCTCTGAGCTCCCACTCAATTTCTTGTAAATACAGGCTTCTCCAAAAGTCTCAGATAAAACCATATGCTTTGATCACACTATCAAAGCGTTTATTCCAACTCCGAGAGGCTTGCACTGACCATAAATTGATCGCTGGAGCTTGCACACTTTGTTAGCACCCTTTGGATCAACAAAACCTTCTGGTTGCATCATATACAACTCTTCTTCTAGAAATCCATTCAAGAATGCAGTTTTACATCCATTTGCCAAATTTCATAATCATAAAATGCGGCAATTGCTAACATGATTCGGACAGACTTAAGCATCGCTTCGGGTGAGAAAGTCTCATCGTAGTCAACCCCTTGAACTTGTCGAAAACCTTTTGCAACAAGTCGAGCTTTATAGACAGCTACATTACCATCGGCGCGGTCTTCTTCTTTAAGATCCATTTATTCTCAATGGCTTGCCGATCATCGGGCAAGTCAACCAAAGTCCATACTTTGTTCTCATACATGGATCCCATCTCAGATTTCATGGCTTCCAGCCATTTCGCGAATCTGGGCTCACCATCGCTTCTTCATAGTTTGTAGGTTCGCCATGGTCAAGTAACATGACTTCCGAATAGGATTACCGTACCACTCAGTGCGATTTTACTCTGGTTGACCTCTGAAGTTCAAGAGCAACTTGATCTGAAGTTTCATGATCAACATCATTAGTTTCCTCACTAATTGGTGTAGTTGTCACAAGAACCGTTTCTTGTGATGAACTACCTTCCAATAAGGGAGCAGATACTGATTATCTCATCAAGTTCTACTTTCCTCCCACTCACTTCTTTCGAGAGAAACTCCTTCTCTAGAAAGGATCCGAATTAGCAACGAAAATCTTGCCTTCAGATCTGTGATAAAAGGTGTACCCAACAGTCTCCTTTGGGTATCCTATGAAGACACATTTCTCGATTTGGGTTCGAGCTTATCTGGTTGAAGTTTCTTCACATAAGCATCGCAGCCCCAAACTTTAAGAAACGACAACTTTGGTTTCTTGCCAAACCATAGTTCATAAGGTGTCGTCTCAACGGACTTAGATGGTGCCCTATTTAACGTGAATGCGGCCGTCTCTAAAGCATATCCCCAAAACGATAGCGGTAAATCAGTAAGAGACATCATAGATCGCACCATATCAAGTAAAGTACGATTACGACGTTCGGACACACCATTCCTCTGTGGTGTTCCGGGTGGCGTGAGTTGCGAAACTATTCCGCATCGTTTCAAATG
Organism: Aegilops longissima; assembly: GCA_021605205.1. Lineage (NCBI taxonomy): Eukaryota > Viridiplantae > Streptophyta > Magnoliopsida > Poales > Poaceae > Aegilops > Aegilops longissima. The sequence continues at coordinate 4,615 of JAHIAM010003943.1, read as the reverse complement.
TAAACCAAACTTGTAACTCAAATATTCTCCTCCGCGATCAGATCGTAGAAATTTTATTTTCTTGTTACGATGATTTTCCACTTCGCTCTGAAATTCTTTGAACTTTTCAAATGTTTCAGATTTGTGTTTCATTAAGTAGATATACCCATATCTGCTCAAATCATCTGTGAAGGTGAGAAAATAACGATACCCGCCAAGGCCCTCAACATTCATTGGACCACAAACATCAAGTATGTATGATTTCCAACAAATCAGTTGCTCGCTCCATAGTTCCGGAGAACGGCGTTTTAGTCATCTTGCCCATGAGGCACGGTTCGCAAGTACCAAGTGATTCATAATCAAGTGATTCCAAAAGTCCATCAAGATGGAGTTTCTTCATGCGTTTTACACCGATATGACCCAAACGGCAAGTGCCACAAATAAGTTGCATTATCATTATCAACTCTGCATCTTTTGGTTTCAACACTATGAATATGTGTATTACTACTATCGAGATTCAATAAAATAGACCACTCTTCAAGGGTGCATGACCATAAAAGATATTATTCATATAAATAGAACAACCATTATTCTCTGTCTTAAATGAATAACCGTCTCGCATCAAACAAGATCCAGATATAATGTTCATGCTTAACGCTGCACCAAATAACAATTATTTAGGTCTAAAACTAATCCCGATGGTAGATGTAGAGGCAGCGTGCTGACCGCGATCACATCGACTTTGGAACCATTTCCCACGCGATCGTCACCTCGTCCTTAGCCAATCTTCGCTAATCCGTAGTTCCTGTTTGAGTTGCAAATATTAGCAATGTAACCAGATCAAATACCTGGTACTCTGCGAGTATTAGTAAGGTACACATCAATAACATGTATATCACATATACCTTTGATCACCTTGCCATCCTTCTTATCCGCCAAATACTTGGGGCAGTTCCGCTTCCGAGGTCCAGTTTGCTTGCAAGAAAACACTCGGTTTCAGGCTTAGGTCCAGACTTGGGTTTCTTCTCTTGAGTAGCAACTTTCTTGCTGTTCTTTTGAAGTTCCTTCTTCTTTCCTTTGCCCTTTTCTTGAAACTAGTGGTCTTGTTGACCATCAACACTTGATGCTCTTTCTTGATTTCTACCTCCGCTGCTTTTAGCATTGCGAAGAGCTCGGAATTGTTTTGGTCATCCCTTGCATATTATAGTTCATCACGAAGCTCTTGTAGCTTGGTGGCGTGATTGGAGAATTCATCAATGACACTATCATCCGGAAGAGTAACTCCCAGTTGAATCAAGTGATTATTATACCCAGACATTTTGAGTATATGTTCACCGACGAACTATTCTCCTCCATCTTGCAGCTATAGAACTTATTGGAGACTTCATATCTCTCAATCCGGGCATTTGCTTGAAATATTAACTTCAACTCCTGGAACATCTCATATGCTCCATGACGTTCAAAACGTCGTTGAAGACCCGGTTCTAAGCCGTAAAGCATGGCACAATCGAACTATCGAGTAGTCATCAGCTTTGCTCGCCAGACGTTCACAACTTCGGCGTTGCTCTGCAGCAGGCAGTTCGCACCCAGCGGTGCTTCCAGGCGTAATTCTTCAATGCAGCAATGAGGATAATCCTCAAATTCGGACTCAGTCCGTGTAATTGCTACCATCATCTTTCAACTTTGCTTTCTCAAGGAACACATTAAAATTCAACGGAACAACAAAGACGAGCCATCTATCTACAGAAACATAGACAAGCAAAAATACTATCGGTACTAAGTTCATGATAAATTTAAGTTTAATTAATCATATTAAAACCTCCCACTTATACGAGACATCTCTAGTCATCTAAGTGATTACGTGATCCAAATCAACTAAACCATGTCCGATCATCACGTGAGATGGAGTAGTTTCAATGGTGAACATCACTATGTTGATCATATCCACTATATGATTCACGTTCGACCTTCGGTCTCCGTGTTCGAGGCCATATCTGTTATATGCTAGGCTCGTCAAGTTTAACCTGAGTATTCGCGTGTGCAACTGTTTTGCACCCGTTGTATTTGAACGTAGAGCCTATCACACCCGATCATCACGTGGTGTCTCAAACGAAGAACTTTCGCAACGGTGCATACTCGGGAGAACACTTCTTGATAATTTTAGTGAGAGATCATCTTATAATGCTACCGTCAATCAAAGCAAGATAAGATGCATAAAGGATAAACATCACATGCAATCAATATAAGTGATATGATATGGTCATCATCATCTTGTGCTTGTGATCTCCATCGCCAAGCACCGTCATGATCACCATCGTCACCGGTAGCGACACCTTGATCTCCATCGTAGCATCGTTGTCGTCTCGCCAACTATTGCTTCTACGACTATCGCTACCGCTTAGTGATAAAGTAAAGCAATTACATGGCTTTTGCATTTCATACAATAAAGCGACAACCATATGGCTCCTGCCAGCTGCCGATAACTCGGTTACAAAACATGATCATCTCATACAATAAAATATAGCATCACGTCTTGACCATATCACATCACAACATGCCCTGCAAAAACAAGTTAGACGTCCTCTACTTTGTTGTTGCAAGTTTTACGTGGCTGCTACGGGCTGAGCAAGAACCGTTCTTACCTCGCATCAAAACCACAACGATAGTTTGTCAAGTTGGTGCTGTTTTAACCTTCGCAAGGACCGGGCGTAGCCACACTCGGTTCAACTAAAGTGAGAGAAACTGACACCCGCCGGTCACCTTTAAGCAACTAGTGCTCGAAGCGGTGAAACCAGTCTCGCGTAAGCGTACGCGTAATGTCGGTCCGGGCCGCTTCATCTCACAATACCGCCGAACCAAAGTATGACATGCTGGTAAGCAGTATGACTTATATCGCCCACAACTCACTTGTGTTCTACTCGTGCATATGACATCAACGCATAAAACCAGGCTCGGATGCCACTGTTGGGAAACGTAGTAATTTCAAAATTTTCCTACGCACACGCAAGACCATGGTGATGGCATAGCAACGAGAGGGGAGAGTATATGTCCACGTACCCTCGTAGACCGAAAGCGGAAGCGTTATAATAACGCGGTTGATGTAGTCGTACGTCTTCACGATCCGACCGATCCAAGCACCGAACGTCACGGCACCTCCGAGTTACGCACACGCTCAGCTCGATGACGATCCCGGACTCGATCCAGCAAAGTGTCGGGATGAGTTCCACAAGACGACGGCGTGGTGGCGATGATGATGCTCCACCGACGCAGGGCTTCGCCTAAGCTCCGCGACGATATGACTTCTCCGGCGCGCAGGCTTCGCTTAAGCTCATGACGATATGACCGAAGTGGAATATGGTGGAGGGGGCACCGACACGGCTAAGGAATGATCCGTAGATCAACTTGTGTGTCTGGGGTGCCCCCGCCTCAGATATAAAGGAGCAAGGGGTGCGGCCAGCCTAAGGCGGCGCGAGGAGTCCTACTCCCACCGGAGTAGGACTCCCCCCTCCTAGTTGGATTAGGATTGGAGGAGGGAAGAGGGAAGGGGCGCCCCTTCTCCTTGTCCTATTCGGACTAGAGGGGGGGGGCGCGGCCTGCCTGGCCGCCCTTCCTCTTCTCCCTATGGCCCATCAAGGCCCATTGACCCCGGGGTTCCGTAACCCCGGTGTTCGGTAACTTCCTGTTTTCATCCGGAACCTTCCAAGTCCAAACATAGGCTTCCAATATATCAATCTTTATGTCTCGACCATTTCGAGACTCCTCGTCATGTCCTTGATCACATCCGGAGTCCAACAACCTTCGTACATCAAACTTATAAACTCATAATGAACTGTCATCGAAGCGTTAAGCGTGCGGACCCTACGGGTTCGAGAACTATGTAGACATGACCTAGAACTATTCTCGGTCAATAACCAATAGCGGAACCTAGATGCCCATATTGGTTCCTACATATTCTACGAAAGATCTTTATCGGTCAAACCGCATAACGACATACGTTGTTCCTTTGTCATCGGTATGTTACTTACCCGAGATTCGATCGTCGGTATCCAATACCTAGTTCAATCTCGTTACCGATAAGTCTCTTTACTCGTTCCGTTACATCATCTCACAACTAACTCATTAGTTGCAATGCTTGCGAGGCTTATGTGATGTGTATTACCGAGAAGGCCCAGAGATACCTCTCCGACAATCGGAGTGACAAAACCTAATCTCAAATCGCCAACCCAACAAGTACCTTTGGAGACACCTGTAGTACTCCTTTATAATCACCCGATTCGTTGTGACGTTTGGTAGTACCAAAGTGTTCCTCCGTAAACGGAGTTGCATAATCTCATAGTTACAGAACATGTATAGGTCATGAAGAAAGCAATAGCAATATACTAAACGATCAAGTGCTAAGCTAACGGAATGGGTCATGTCAATCACATCATTCTCCTAATGAGGTGATCCCATTAATCAAATGACAACACATGTCTATGGTTAGGAAACACAACCATCTTTGATTAATGAGCTAGTCTAGTAGAGGCATACTAGTGACTATCTGCTTGTCTATGTATTCACACATGTATTATGTTTCCGGTTAATACAATTCTAGCATGAATAATAAACATTTATCATGATATAAGGAAATAAATAA